>QZGG01001278.1:0-71397 GCA_006409495.1 Sedum album | reverse complement strand
ATCAGCCTGTACTTGCACGATTCGCCCAGGCAAAAACTAGACCATAATGCAAACCATGGTTCGTGAGCCATCATCAACGTAGAAAGCACATTTTAAACCCGTCTACATCAAGTAAATAAAAGTATATATCAGTTACTAAAATTTTGTATTTTATCAAATTTAATAAGTTTTAATATACCTCGGGAATGTGGAGAAAAATCATCTACAGGCGATGGGATGGCTGCTGAGATGAGCTACTGTCGACTCCCCTAGATTGTTGCACGACATTGTGCTACCTTTCGTAGAAGTCGAACCTTTGGAAACACTTTTTTCCAGCCCACCGCCATCTCCGACCCCTCGAGTACGTCCTGGATACTCAGGTTTTCCAATCGCCTGAGTAAGAATATCATTCCGCCCTTGTGAGACAAATTCCAGCAGACGCCTCCTCCTCTGCCTCAGCCTACAGAAAGATAAATAAATATTATTTCAAGAACTATTCTTCTAAATATCAACCATGTAATTAAATAGAATAAGAGAAGACTTACAATTTTGCGGCAATAATTTCTGCTGTTCGTTCACATAACCACCAGATTTGTTTGGTGGGCTTCTCTCCATACTTCGTATCTCTCAACTGTATGCTTTCTACATCAAGATTAATCGTAACATCCAGTAGCCGAAGCGCTTTAGCTTTCTCCTTTATCAGGAGTTCTTCAGCATGCTATATCCGCCGCGAGAAGTAGCATGAGTGATATGTTGGGCGCGCTCTTTCGGAGCCCTCAATCCCCCTCCTCAAATCTTCACTCCTCCTCCAGCCACAAACTCCGCCCACTGATCCGGAGTAATGAACTGATAAAACACGAGTGGGATCCCTCTTCTTTCTTACCCTTGATGTACTCCTTGGTAAGAAGTCTTGAAATTTCTCCAAGAAATTCCAGCATATCTATCTCATGAGTCCTGTTTCATCCGACACATTGAATTTTGCCTGTACAAACAAAGTAAAAATCATTTCAAACATATTGCAATATAATCAAATATAAATTGATAAGTAAATAACATTAATACAAGATCACTTCAAACATAATATAAAGAATTAAAATAACATTTTATTACCTTCATATCGCTCCAGATAAGGTTCTTCAACTCTGCAGGCACTTGCTTCCAATTTGTATAAGTTAATTGGAACACGTGTTCTTGCTGCCAAACATAGCGAACTTCTCCAAATTGATTTATTCGGACCCGTTGGAAACTCTGCGCTGTTAAAACTCAATAGTGCATTGAGTATTAGATGTACTCTCTCCTTACAAAATTTAGTTAAATATGTGGCCCCTCTTGCTCTCTGGATGGCGCGGAAACACTCTCCCGCGTTATCTCTGTTATCATTGTGATTTCAAATTCTCCATTTCTACATATTTAAAAAAATTAATCATGATCAAACACAAAATAACAGTATACAAGTAGATTAATACAAAAAACAAATTACACAAACTTTTAAGATTGAATTTGAAACAAAGATGAGAAGAGTACCGTTCGGAACTTTGTATGAAACCCTTGAATGAACGAGCTAAGTTGGAAAAGCTGAGCGTGAACTTAGGGCTTGAAACGGAGCTAAGTCGGAAATTCGGAGCAAAGGCGACGGAAGAGATTTTGACGACGGCGGTTTTAAAGCGGGATCTAGTGGGAGTAAAACTTGAAGCCGCAAAAATTACTAGGGTTAAAACGTATTTTTTAACAGCGCTTAAAACTATAAGCCTGTAGTAATACATATATTTCACAGCGCTTATATGAAAAAGCGCTGTATAAAATACTATTTAACACAGAGCGCTTGTTATAGGAAGCGCTGTAAAAAATAAAACACGTCACTTTTAATAAACGCGACGTTTTAATTAGGATTTTTTACAGCGCTCTTTTAAATAAGCGCTGTGATATATACTATTTAACACAGCGCTTATTATTTGAAGCGCTGTGGTAAGTTTTGTACAGCGTTTTTATATTAAGCGCTGTGTTAAATATATATATTACAGCGCTTTAATATTAAAGCGCTGTTAAATATTTAATTTTCTTTACAGCGCTTAATAACAAGCGCTGTTAAAAATGTAATTTTTTTTACAGCGCTTAATAACAAGCGCTGTTGAAAATGTAATCTTTTCGAGTCTAGCTCATTTACTACGTCTTAAGTCTTCAGAATCGGTCTCATTTTCAGATTCATCTTCCTGAATTTGAGATGATTCTCCAATTTCTTCAGGAGGTAATTCCTGGTTAGGAGAATCCATATTAGTTACCATACCTGTGTACGGAAACTCACGTTTAAAGAACCATACATTCTTTGATTCCAATATATCATTCTTATGAATATTTGGATTTTGTGATCTGTAAACCAGGAATCAATACGCATTACAATTATGCGCATAACCAATGAAAATACAATTAATGGTTTTTTGTCCTATTCTCATCCTTTTAGGACCTGGTGCCAAGACATTAGCTAAGCACCCCCACACTCGCAAGTGTTTATAAGAAGGTTTTCTTCCTAAAAATATTTCATAAGGAGACTTATCCTTTCTTTTGCGAGGTATTCTTTTTAAGAGATAATTTGCTGATAAGATGGCTTCCCCCACATTGACTGGGGTAACCCTGAATTTAACAACATCGCATTCATCATCTCTTTTAGTGTTCTAATCTTTCTCTCAGCAACACTACTAGACTGAGTTGAGTATGGTGGGGTTACTTCATGAATAATACCATGTTGTGCACAGAATGCCCCAAATGGTTCCACATATTCACCACCCCGATCACTTCTCAATCTTTTATTTTTCTTGTAAAGTTGGGTTTCAACTTCCAATTTAAGGCAGTAAATTTTTTAACAGTTTCATCTTTGCTCTTAAGCAAATAAATGTAGCAATACTTTGTACTATCATCAATGAAAGTCACAAAATATTTATTACCACCTCTACTTGGCAAGAATTTTTAATCACACAGATCACTGTGTATTAATTCAAGGGGCTCAGTATCTCTTTCAACTCTCTGAAAAGATGTCCTCGTTAACTTAGCTTCAACACGTGTTTGACATTTGTGTTCTAAGTTTATTTGACATTTGGGTATACACTCCAAATTCATTAATTTTCTGATGGACTCATTATTTACATGTCCTAATCGTTCATGCCATAATTTCGAGGACTCAATCAAGTAAGCAGAAGAATCAGTTTTATTCATAACTTTTGACTTAGCATCAGTTACATCAGACTGGATATTGATCAGTGTTAGAAATGTCTATTTTAAGCCCCTACTTTCATGCTTATTTCCTATGATTTGAACGTAAAATATATTACTTTTGATACTTTGATTGATGTTTCAGGTCAAAAGCACGATTTACACTTTACGAAGGAGCATAAATGGAAATATGAGGAAAAGCACGTGAATTCGGCCTAAATCAGACGTAATTGGAAGCATTTCTACAATTCTTAGACCGAGTGCATTAAAGTACCTTACTCGAGCAAAAGCAAGCAAAGACTCATGTTACTCGACCGAGTAAATACACTGCTCGAGCAATTTATCACGTGACCAAGACCCTTCGTATGGATTCTCCTCATTGGCTCGACCATTTAATACCATTTAACACGAGTGGATAAGCAAGACCTTTCATTCCACTCGACCATTTAAGATGAGAAGATAAGCTTAACTCTCCATTTACTCGGCCATTTATGATTGGAGTTAAGGCAAATGATCTACACTATATAAGCATCACAAGAGGTTTGAAGAAAGTTGGCTGCTGCTGCCCGAGCTACCTAAGGGGGCTGAAACAATAATAAAGTGATTGATCATAGTCGAGTAAACCAAGTGAAGAAGAGAGAGAGCCGAGAGAGCTCAAGATACCGATTGAGTTATTGAAGATTATACAACCAAATTTTGTACTCGAGATACCGAGGAGATAGCAGCAGCTTTGGAGCTCGACCGTGGATCATCAATCACTGAGAATTTCTAAACTTTACTCTTGTTTAATTTACAATCATTTTACTTTACAATCGTTTGAATATGTTTGCATTATCACTCGAGATGAGTGAGTAGTTTCCTTATGATAGGGATTTGATGAATCTCTAATGCTTATGAATAACTAGAAAATGATTATTTAATTTATATGAATCATACCCGAGCTTATCTTCATAAATTAGGTGTCCTGACAAAACATCTAGAAGTGTAGGTCGGAGTAGTTATCTAGGGAGGACCGAGAGGTGAACTTAGATTATTTAGGAATCAATACAACCATTAGATCAAGTATATTAGCAAAGCGAGAGCAGCGAGTATATTTGGTGCATGAATGTATTAATAAGCGTATTTAGACAGATTAGTGAAAACATTCAAGAGGAATGAAGCTAGTCGAGTAGATGTTTACGTGCAAATCCAACATTCGAGAGTGAGGATTCGTATGCTAATGCTACTCAGTCTAAATTCTATAATATAAATCCAACATTCGAGAGTGAGGGTTTATATTATCATATAACTATATTCTAGATTAAATTGTCATCAAGAAGGAAATTCATAACTATAATATAAATCAACATTCGAGAGTGAGGATTTATATATCTTGTTTGAGTGAAACCATAAGTATTAGTGGAGGATTCTCATCCTTGTCATAGTTTTTAATATTTGATAACAAACCTTTTCTTTAAATATTGCCTTTTTAATAATTAATATTGCCCTCTAGAATAAACAAGACACTTAAGAACTAAAATTAAAGCTAGTAATTGAGTCTAAAGAATTAAAAGCTAGTAATCGAGTTTGAAATATAACTTGACTCCACTGTTCCCTTGGGTTCGACACTAGGTCACCCCTAGTTCTATAAATTCTTTTGAGTTGCGTGTTGGAATATTTATTCACTAAATACACGTCAAAATGGCGCCGTTGCCGGGGAACGGTGTTTAGTTTTTAGTTTTTAAAATCTTTCACTAGTTTAATTTTTAGTTCTAGATTTCGAGTTACTCGAAATCGTAAATATAATAAATATAAAAATAAAAAAATAGTAGTATAATAAAAACTTTCATTTGCTTATTTTTCTAGCTATTACTAAAATTCATCTTTTTGTAGGTGAATGCAATCAAACTCTAAAGCGAAGAAAAAGGTGCAAGTGGACGTCACAAATTCAAGTTCTAGCTCTTCGAGATCTTCTAGACCTTTAACTTCAACTTCGTGGAATTTCCTTTGAAATACCGAAGAAACCGAGATCAAATCTTACTCGACCGATATGGAAAATTACTCGACCGCAAGGAGCAGCTCGAGCAGGGGCTGAGGTCGAGCAACCAGCCGAGTACTACATAACTCCAACCATTGGAAGTTATGATTCTCCATTCACATTCCAATGAAGAAGGATAGACTTTGAACTTCGAGGAGGACTCATCCAAATGATCAAGAGTGAATCATTCGACGGATACGGTAACCCTCACGTTCATCTTAATAATTTTACTGAATTATGCCGTACGTATAAATTTGCAGGAGTACCTAGAGAAATAGTTTACATGAAGCTATTTCCATTTTCTTTAACCGATGGAGCGAAAGATTGGCTTCAAGGACACGAGCCGAACACATTCAAGACATGGGACGCCTTAGCCCAAGCTTTCGTAAACCAATACTTTCCCCCTGCAAAGGTAAAACGTATTAGGGATAGAATTAACAAATTTGTGCAAGGCAACAATGAATCTTTTTATGAAGCGTACGAACGATTCAAAGGACTTCAACGCGAATGTCCTCATCATGGATATAACAAATGGGAATTGTTGTCGATGTTCTACGATGGAATGGACGAGAATAGCGATTACGCATGGATCAAGGAAGCGGAGGAAGCATCATGGGACTACCCGCGAGCGAAGGATTCAAGGTTATAGAGAAACTCGCATGGAACAGCCACAATGGGGTGGAGACCGAAACCATCTAAAGAAGGAGGAACTTGAGCCGAGTACGAATTCAGTCACGAAAGCCGACTTTAATAACCTTTCAAAAACCGTTAACTCTTTAGTGCAAACCCTTTCTAACCTTAACTTAGATAAGAAGAAAACACAATCAAACGTTACGAGGTTAGCGAGCACACTGAAGAAGGTTACGGACCTAAAGGAGGAGAAGACGTTAGCTACATAGCTCGAGGACAAGGATCCTACGTACCCCCTCAACAAAGGCAGACTAGATTCTACTCAGATTCGAAACCACCATACCCTACTCAAGGGTACAATAACCAAAACCCAGGTAAGTCTCAATACTACCCACGAGACCAAGCTAGAGGAGACTACCCGAGCAACCAAGCCTCGAGTCAGAACTACGGCCCGAGCACAACACAAAGGAAGGAAGACAAGAAATCCGAGGAACCTACCTTAGCGCAACTAATGACTCAGATGATAGCTACTCAAGCACAACAGAGCAAAGACATTCAGAATATCTTCGCGGAAATCCGACAAGGAAAAGCCGAACAGAAGATGCTTGAGACACAGTTTGCGCAACTCGCTTCAACGCATTCAAGGAATCCCGGAAAACTTCCTTCTCAACCCGAAATAAACTCAGCCGACTTAAGCGCTATCACTTTGAAGAGTGGTAAGGAGCTTGAAGGACCAAGACCAAAGAAAGCACAACAAATTCAGCCGAGCAAGATGAACCGAGTAACACTCAGCAGCCCGAGCAGGAAGAGGAAGCCACGGACAAGGAAAGTGAGCCGCCTTACGTAGCACCACCACCTTACGTTCCACCACTTCCATTCCCAAACAGACAAAAGAAGGTAAAAGAAACAGCCGCATTCAAGAAGTTTGCTGAAATTCTCGGAAAGCTTAGCATCACTCTACCATTTTCAGAGGTAATTTCTCAAATGCCCACCTATGCTAAATTCTTAAAAGATATTATAACTCATCGTCGTGAATTATGTGATGTAGACCATATTGCCTTAGGACCTAATTCTAGTGCCGTAATACAACGTAAGATGCCTAAGAAACAAAAAGATTATGGTTCATTCACTATACCGATCGTCGTAGGAGATATAGATATTGATGATGCCTTATGTGATCTAGGAGCAGGAGTTTCCATTGCCATTTATTATATGAAAAATTAGGAATAGGAGAACTTTCTAGCACCACTTTAATTCTTAGACTAGCTGATAGGTCTAAACGAGTACCAATTGGTGTGTTAGAAGATATGCCTGTTAAAATTGGAGAATTCTATGTTCCTGTGGATTTTTATGTGTTAGAAATGGATGATAACCCTTATGAAATTCCTGTTATTATGGGAAGACCATTTTTAAACACAGTCAAGGCATTGATAAATTGTGGCGATGGTTCAATCGAGTTGGACCTAGGTGAGGACAAGGTAAAATTTTATCTTTCTAAAATGATGAAAGCACCTACTTGTTCTTTGGATTGTGATTTGTTTGATGCTAATATTTCAAATAGTGATATAGTTGATATTTCCGCGCTAACATTTATTGAAAGTGAAGGAAAGAAATATGAAAATATGTCGAATCTCATGGATGAAACCGAGTACTCGACCGAGTCATTTTCGGTCGAGCAGAATTTGATCGAGCAGAATTGACCGAGCAAGAACTAACCGAGCAGGAACTTACAATCATAAGCAACTCGAGCAAAGGTAATGAATTTGGTCAGGAATTGAAACCTCTTCCACCAAATCTAAGGTACGAATTTTTAGTTTCAGAAAAATTTTCGCCAGTAATCATAAGTGCTTTGCTAAATCAAATGAAACTATGAAACTCATGCATGTTTTACGTACACATAAAGATGCTATAGGACACTCTATAGATGATTTAAAAGGAATTAGTCCCGACGTATGCATGCATAGGATTCGTTTATGCGATGACGCAAAACCATCTAGGGAGTTTCTTAGGAGACTAAATCCCAAATTAGGTGAAGTTGTTCTGAAAGAAATAACAAAACTTAGAGATGCAGGAATTATATACTCGATCCCCATTCAGATTGGGTTAGCCCAATCCACGTCGTTCCAAAGAAAGGAGGATTAACCGTAGTTAAAAATGAAAATGATGAATTAATCCCCACTAGAACCGTAACCGGATATAGGATGTGTGTCGATTATAGAAAACTTAATAAAGCAACTAAAAAAGACCATTTCCCTATTCCATTCGTGGATCAAATGTTGGAGAGACTTTCCGGGCACGAGTACTTTTGTTTCCTCGACGGGTATAGTGGATTTTTCCAAATACCTATCCACCCCGAGGATCAAGAGAAGACCACGTTCACATGTCCATATGGAACGTTCGCGTATAGAAGAATGCCTTTCGGGTTATGCAACGCTCCGGGAACTTTTCAACGGTGTATGATGTCCATTTTTCTCCGAGTACCTCGAGAAGACTATGGAAGTTTTTATGGATGATTTTTCAGTTTACGGGGACTCGTTTGACGATTGTTTATCGAATCTATCCAAAGTTCTAGCTCGATGCATTGAATGGACCTAGTTCTAAACTGGGAGAAATGTCATTTTATGGTTCAAGAAGGAATAGTGCTCGGACATCTAGTTTCAAAACGAGGAATAGAAGTCGACAAAGCCAAGATCGAGGTGATCGAGAAGCTACCACCGCCTAAGGATGTACGAGGTATTAGAAGCTTTCTCGGACACGCCGGATTCTACAGAAGATTTATCAAAGACTTCTCGAAGATAGCAAAACCACTCACAAACCTTCTCGCTAACGATGTTAAGTTCGTGTTCGATGATAAATGTCATGAAGCGTTCGAGACGTTAAAGAAGTTACTCACAACCGCCCCGATCGTTCGAGCACCAAATTGGGATTTACCGTTCGAACTAATGTGCGATGCAAGCGACGGAGCGATTGGAGCATGCCTCGGACAGAGAGTTGATAAACGTCTTCATGTCATTCAATACACGAGCAAGGCACTCGATGCAACTCAAGAAAACTACACCACAACCGAGAAGGAGATGTTAGCGGTAGTTTACGCATTCGAAAAATTCAGACAATACCTCGTTGGATCAAAGACCATTGTTTACTCGGATCACGCAGCACTCAAATACTTGATGAACAAAAAGGACGCAAAACCAAGACTTATTAGATGGATCCTTTTATTGCAAGAGTTCGACATAGAGATCAGAGACAAGAAAGGAGTCGAGAACGTAGTAGCCGACCATTTATCTAGACTCGAGACTACCTTAGAGGATAAAGGAAGTGGAGACCCTATCAAGGATTCATTCCTAGGAGAATACTTTCTCCATAGACTCAGCTCAAACAAAGACCCTTGGTACGCAGATTTTGTGAACTATCTTGTTTGTGGAACGCTACCACCAGAGATCACGTATGCACAAAAGAAGAAATTTCTCCGAGACGCTACTCGATACTATTGGGACGAACCTTATCTTTATAAGTTAGGAGTCGATGGCATATATCGTACGTGTGTAGCAGAAAAAGATCAACATAGAATCTTACGCGAATGTCATTCTTCATTCTCGGGAGGACACGGATCCACATCCAAAACAGCCGCTCGAGTATTGCAGTCGGGATTCTATTGGCCAACTATTTTTCAAGATGCTCATAAGTATGTTCAATCGTGCGACGCTTGCCAAAGATCGGGAAACATCTCGAGGAGAGATCAGATGCCTCAGAAGGGTATACTCGAAGTAGAAATTTTTGATGTATGGGGAATTGATTTCATGGGACCTTTTCCTTCATCTTACGGAAACAAGTACATCTAGTAGCGGTTGACTATGTGTCTAAGTGGATAGAAGCCATAGCCACACCCACATGCGATGCCAAGTCCGTAAAGAAATTATTTAAGAAGATCATTTTCCCTAGATATGGTGTACCTCGAACTATCATTAGTGACAATGGAACGCACTTTAAGGAGAAACAACTCGAGAAGATGCTTCGAAAACATGGAGTATATCACAAGATTTCGACACCTTACCATCCCCAAACCAGTGGTCAAGTAGAAGTTTCAAATAGAGAGATCAAAGCTATTTTAGAAAAGACCATTTCAGGAGCAAGGAAGGAATGGGCGTCGAAGCTAGATGACGCACTATGGGCTTATAGGACAGCCTACAAGACCCCTATTGGTATGTCTCATACAAACTTATCTTTGGAAAAGCTTGTCACTTGCCGGTAGAGATCGAGTACAAAGCCATGTGGGCTATCAAGAAGATGAATTTCGATGCTAGAGCTGCAGGGAACACCGTATTCTTCAATTACATGAACTCGAGGAGATACGTCTGAACGCCTATGAAAGCGCGAAAGTCTACAAAGAGAAAACAAAAAGTGGCACGATAAGAAAATCATTGAGAAGAGATTCACAGTAGGAGACGAAGTGCTACTCTACAACACTAGGTTGAGATTATTTCCGGGAAAATTACGTTCCAAGTGGTCCGGACCATTCAAGATATCTAAAGTTTTTGACGACGGACACGTGGAATTACATACAAAGGAAGGAAACACATTTAAGGTCAACGGACATAGACTGAAGATTTATCATGCTGGAGACCAATGCTATCTAGTAGAGCAACTCGATCTCTATGAGGTCGGTAACTAAGAAGTGGAGCATATCCTCTCGAGAAGGGATCCTAGCAAAGGACTTCTCGAGTGTGTTTCTTTATATGAAGACACGGCTACGTCCTTGCCAGGACGTTAATCTAGGCCAGTAAGTATTTATTTTTCCGCATTTATTTTTCCGCACTTTATTGCTTTCTAGAGTAAGTAGTATTCTTTAGATTAGGAAAAATCAAGTGTGGGGTAGAATATTATTTGGGAAAATTCCGGGGATAAATTCTTTCACTCGATCGAGTAAACCACCAACTCGACCGAGTCACGTCACCCAAATTAATATAGATTAAACAATTTAAATGAATTCCTATTTCATTCGATCGAGTAAGATTCTTACTCGACCGAATTGAACCGACCATAAAAACTTAAATTAAAATCGTTTAAATAATTTAATCCCCCCATTCGATCGAGTAAAAATCTTACTCGACCGAATCACACCACCCAAAAACAAAAAAAAAATTATAAAATACAAAAAAAAATTTTTAAAATCAACCGTTGGACCAACTCGACCAATTAAATTTGGTCATATAGGAAATTGTTCTAATTTAATTAGACCAATTTAATTGGTCCATTGGAAATTGGTCCAATTTAGAAAACCCTAAACATCACTCGACCACCTTCACTCCACCTACTCGACCGCTTCACTTCACTCTCAAACCTAAATCCCTAAGCCACCGATTCACTCGACCAACCCCAACTCTCAATTCTCAACAATGTCGAGCGGACAAGGATCTAGCATGGGAAGAACAAAGACCCTCGCAAGGAGATGGACGGTTTTCAACCCGGCTCACAACTTAGCTTTAGGAAACCATTTCAAGAGCCACGGCTTACTCAACTTCTTTGGCTCGAGCAAGAAGGAAGTGGTAAGTTCCGTTGCACCTCACAAACCTACTATGATCGAGCTTGGAATTTATGAGATTGTGGACAACATATTTATCAATGCCGGCTTGATCGAGTGGGAGTATTTGATGGGAAGCCGACACACCACAACCTTGTGGTCGAGTTCTTCTCAAGTTTTGAACCGTTTTATAATGAGAATGAATGTGTGTCGTGGGAGTTTGAGATTAAAAAGTTCAAGGAGGAGAAGGAGTATATGGACGGAGAATGGTTCTCTCCCGGAGGTGTTATTCCATTTTGTACGGATGAGATGAGATTGGAAGTATGGAGGAAGCTAACCGGTATGCGCGAGTATGACCCTAATTGCTCACCCAAGTGCCTAACGGATGGAGTATGGAAATACATCCATCGGATTATTTCTACAAACATCAACACTCGTGTTGACCAAGGTGCTCGAGTATCTCGGGAAGACTTGGATTTAATGTACTTCATGGAGCGAGGAGACTCCATTGATTGGTTTTATGTCTTCACCGAGCGCTTCAAGAAGATGATCAACCCTAAGGAAAAGAGCAAAGCACTCGGCTGCTCATCTTTCATCACTTGCCTCGCGGAACGCTCATTTTATGTTTAAAAGCAAGGAGATTTTAGACCGCTCGACACCGCCCGTTTGGTCACTATGACGTTGATGGATAGGAGGAGCAAAGAATGGGTTTGTGCAAAGGAAATGCCCAAGCGTGCTGACCGGAAAGGAAAGAAAAAGATGAACGAAGGAACGAGCTTCGAGTGGGAAGAGTGCTAGGAAAGCCTCTTTTTGTTGTTTATTTGTGTTTGTTATGAGAACTTTTTGGACGTACCGTTTGCGGTACTTTGTTGTTTGTGACTTGAACTTGCGCGTACTAGTTTTCTATTGTCATTTACCCTTATGATCGCCAAGTTTTAGGAACACAAAGTGAAGCAAAAAGGACATTGCTTCACTCGACCGAATCTATGGATCATTCGGTCGAGTAACCAAACACTTAAACAACTCGACCCAAATTAAAAATCAGATTTTTAACCAAAGCCCACTCGAGCACCTAGCCCAATTCTTTCCTAAACAAAAAATATCTCGAGTACCTTAATAAATATTCATAACTTCCATATATTAAATTTTTGATTAAATCTTTGATTAATCTTTGATTTAATCTTTGATTTAATATTCAATTATTAGAAACCTTTGATATACAAAAATTTATCACACTTTATTAGGTAAGTTACTACTCGAGTAACCTTAGAGCTTCCCAATTTAGACTTATATAACCGATCGAGTAGCATGGCATATTCACCATTCAACTCGACCGAATCAACACACTAAAGCCCCAACCTACATACTCGAGCAACATGTCTCAATCCAACCTACTAGCCAAAAACACCAATGCACCCTCCCAAAGAAGAACTCAAGTTGAGTTTGTTCACACCTATGACCCATCCTACCCACCAAATTTTGACAACATAGACCATGCACGAACCTATGAAAGATTAGCTGAAGATGCAAACCGACTCAAGCCTTTAGTGAGCTCGATAGCCCTTCATGACAAGACAATGCAAAGCCTTGGCATTAGTGCCAAAGTTTATGACATGTTTAACCGAGCTTCACTCGATGTGGATGTTGTTTTCAACAAGCAATGCTATAAGGAACTTGTCTATGAGTTCATTGCTTCGTTTGAACCTGTTGAAGGAGAGGTTTTGCATATGATTATGAAGGATGGAAATTCAGAATTCAAGATTTGGATTTTTATTGGACTCGACAAGAAGCATATAGACATCTTGGATTTCCTGAAGGAGGACTTTGTCACTTGGCTACGGAACAACAAAGAATTCAGATTTGGAAAGACATTAGCCGCCAAGACTTCATTGGAGACTATCCTTCACCATCATCTATTAAGAATCCCGTTTGGAAGTACGTGCATCGTCTGATTGCTACGAATATTAATTGCCAACCCGAAACTGTTGATGTAGTTACCCGAGAGGACTTGAACATTATGTGGGCACTCGACCAAGATGAACAATCAATTGGTTTGATGTGTTTACAACTATGTTCAAGGGTATGCAGCAGGCATACTACTCTTCACAGTACGTGGGTTGTACTTCATTGATCACTAGCATAGCCATCGGTTGCCAATTTATTCTACCCGAGAGATACACAGAATTCGAGAATTGGACTTTAACTTGTTAAGGAAATTAGCATTCCTAGCCAAACAACCCGCTAAGTTGGAATTTGCCTATAAGGAAGTAACTGAGGAAGAAGACCCCTCCGAGAACGCGCGCTCGGTTGGGAACTTCAATGATACAAGCAAAGGAAAGGGTAAGGAAAAAGCTACCTCGAGCAAAACGCAGTCCAAGAAGCCTAAGAAAAATAATTCGGGTATTGAGTGGTATGAGGTTCGTAGGGTGACTATCAAAGAATTTCGCAAGTCGAATGGAGAACCAATAGAGATCGAGTCTGATGAGTGATGATTTTAAACCTTATTTTCCTATTTCTTCTACAAATAATGATGTCTTTGTTTGGAAAACAAAGTTAGAAATTCAATAAAGAAGAAATTTATAACTTACCAAATTTTAGGGTTACTAAAAATAAAATTCAGAATTAAAACACCTTGAACAAAAAAATAAAACTCTATTAAATTCCGAATTTTGGTCGAGCCCACTCGACCAAGTAAGAAGTTCACTCGACCGAGTGAACCTGAACTTAAACCGAAATTAAACTCTTCCATCCGGTCGAGTCATCTGGTTGGTTTGGAACATTGCGAACCATGTTTACCGATCACTAAGAATATGAGGAACATAGTTTGGAGAGAAATCACATGCAGTAATATGGATTATAAGTCAGGTAGCACGGCTACAAAGATTAGAAGTTCGGAATGGAAGTTTATACATCGTCTTATAGCTACTTGCCTATACCTTCGTAGTGATAAAGGAAGATTCATGAATAAGGATGATTTGGATATAATATGTTGTATGCACGAGGATCTTCCGTTCGATGTACTCACTTGCATCACTCGAACGCTCGAAGAATGTCTCTTGAGGCCATTCAAAGGATTATATATTGGTGGAGGACATTTTGTTACCATGCTTGCTAAGCATGTAGGATTTTCACTCGACCGAAGAAAACGCTCAAGATGATGAAGAATTCATAGATGCAGATAATAATGTAGGTGACAACGAATAGGTCTGATAATGAACAACTTCCGAATCCTTAGATACACCCGACATCTCCCAAACGAACAATCAACACTACCTATAAACCCAACTTTCACTACACAAACTAGATTGATCGAGTACTTGACATTTGCACTTGTTTGAACATTTTAACTAGATTATCTATCATGTTTTGCTTTGTTCGTTATATAATGACAAATCTTTGTTAGCATTGCAAGAATGATAGATGTGCAGCGCATTGGAGAATCAAGATACGGAGAATGATGTCAAGAACGAAACACTCGTTAACCAGCTAAGTATCTCTGCACCTTAATCTTAATTTATTGCTTAGGGACTAAGTAAATTTTTAAGTGTGGGGTGGGGAGTAGTATGCATACAAATTTTCATGATATATACATTGCATACTTTTAAAAATTTGCATACATCCTACTATTTAAATGAAAACACGTTGAAAAATGTCAATTAAACATGCTAAACAAGATCGAGCACTTAAATTAAAAAATGTTTGCTGAGTAACTCATGAATTGAAATTTTTTGAATTGAACGACTTTCATGATAGAAAATTTATTTCTTGTGACTCAACTTAAGAGCTTGCCTAGTTTGATTTTTCTTAGAAATTTTTGACATGACACCTTGAGAAAAGCTAAGTTTTATCCAATTTCATAGAGGAAATTTTTGAACGAAACATGGATAATATTTCATAGAGCTATTGTATTGCCTTTAGGTGACTTAAGCATATCTCGTAATATATGGTGCATTTGTTGTAACACTCGAGTTAATATTTTGGCATCTAGTCAAGTTTTAAGTGTGGGGTTATCCAATAAAGTCGAGCATTTGCCGAGGGTTAGGAAAGAAAATAAAATTTATTTCCCCCTTGAAAGTATCTGCTTTGACAAAACAAGAAAACAATTGCCGAGGGTTAGGAAGGTAAGTTCCCCCTTGAAAGTATTTGTTTTGCTAAAAAAAAGAGAAAAAAAATTAAAAAAGAAAAAAAGTTAATTCGTTTCCCCACTTAAGTCCTTGCTTCTGCCTAAATAATGTTGCGACTCGAGTGAAGCTGTCGAGTGATAACCATTGAGAATTGCTTAGGGACGATCCTTGTATTTATGTACGTAGGCATGACATGCTTTTGAGAGAAAAATTCATGAAATATGTGGTAATCATCCGGAATTCCTCTACTCTTATGGATTACGACGTGTAGTCTAATTCTTGGGTAAGAATTCTTGACCTTGACCTTATGGACTAGCCCTTGCTAGCATAGGTGATTGGTTCGGTGAAACTCCTCTTGAATATTGTGTTTTACTTTGTGATTTTCGGTGTAAGTTGGGAATGGAGAGAAAGGACAAATCAAGGTTAGTTTCTTATTGCTCGAGTTACTCTGAAATTTATGACTATCTTGATTTGAAGTGATTTTCAATGATTTTTCATGCCGTGAATGATCAGCTATACTTTGAAGTGTTTTTAATTAAAGAATATTGCAAAAAAATGTTTGTTAAATTGACTAGTTATGTAAATGAATATGATGAATGGATGATGTGCAGGATTTGTGACTAGTTATGTAAAGAATTACTTTTGTGACCCATGTTGATTTTACTGATGATGAAGACCTGATAATTTGATAAGATGACTTTGTCAACTATTAGCGTAAGGGAGGGATTAGTGGAGTTGGTTTACTAGTCGTGGCATAAGCATCATGGATTCATTAAATTAGGGAACTCGTTTAGGAGATTATTATTATCTCTTATTTAAATTATTTTGATTATCAATAAAGTTTAATTCGTTCAGATTGTTTCCAAAAATTTCTAAATTGTCTACCTCTCCTTTTCTTCCTACCATAGTCTGAAATGAACTATCAATCCAACTTTTGCAACAATTCTTAGAGCAAAAATATATTCATTGCACCAAAGTGACTTTGTAAAAATGACAAGCCGGGCTATTATAATCTACATGAGTCGAATCATGCTTATATTACTGTACAAACGTTTGCGGAACAATTTCTTCAACTTAATTTTTTCCAAAATCCCACCTTTCATTCTAGTAACTTATGATTTATGGCAATCATAAACCATATTAAAGATTAGAAGAATGATTAAATTAAAAGAAAAGGCCACGGAAAATACAATGTTGAATCGCAACATCTTCCTCTGTCACACTAGCCAACTGGAATATTGATCAGTGTTAGAAATGTCTATTTTAAGCCCCTACTTTCATGCTTATTTCCTATGGTTATAACGTAAAATATATTATTTTTGATACTTTGATTGATGTTTCAGGTCAAAAGCGTTTACACTTTACGAAGGAGCACAAATGGAAATATGAGGAAAAGCACGTGAATTCGGCCTAAATCAGACATAATTTGGATCATTTCTGCAATTCTAGACCGAGTGCACTAAAGTACCTGACCCGAGCTAAAACAAGTTACTCGACCAAGTTACTCGACCGAGTAAATGCACTGCTCGAGCAAGTTATCACGTGACCAAGACCCTTCGTATGGATTATCTCCATTAACTCGAGTGATTTAATACAAGAAGATAAGGAAGACCTTCCACTTACTCGATCATTTAACACAAGTGGAAAGGAATAACTTCCCATTTACTCGGCCATTTATGATAGGAGTTAAAGCAAGACCTTTCAATCACTCGACCCTTTGATTGAACTTCACTATATAAGCATCACAAGACACTCAAAGAAGTTGGCTGCTGCTGCCCGAGCTACCTAAGGGGGCTGAATAAAGTGATTGATCTAGTCGAGTAAACCAAGTGAAGAAGAAGATATACCCGAGAGAGTTCGGAGGACCGATTGAATTATTGAAGTTTATACAACCAGATTTTGTACTCGAGATAACGAGGAGAATAGCAGCAGCATTGGAGCTCGACCGTGGATCATCAATCACTGAGAATTTCTAAACTTTACTCTTGTTTTATTTACAATCGTTTTACTTACAATCATTTGAACATGTTTGCATTATCACTCGAGATGAGTGAGTAGTTTCCTTATGATAGGGATTTGATGAATTCCTAGTGCTTATGATTAACTAGAACATGATTATTTAATTTATATGAATCAATTCTTGTATGACAATTGCGTGTGTTGAATCATACCCGAGCTTAATCTTCATAAACTAGGTGTCCTGACAAAACATCTAGAAGAGTAGGTCGGAGTAGTATTATCTAGGGAAGGACCGGAAGGTGAACTTAGAGTATTTTGGAATCAATACAACCATTAGATTAAGTATATTAGCAAAGCGGAAGCAGCGAGTATATTTGGTGCATGAATGTATTAATAAGCGTATTTAGACAGATTAGTGAAAACACCGGAAGGAATGAAGCTAGTCGAGTAGATGTTTACGTGCGAATCCAACATTCGGAAGTGAGGATTCGTATGCTAATGCTACTCAGTCTAAATTCTAAATATAAATCCAACATTCGGAAGTGAGGATTTATATTATCATATAACCATACATTCTAGATTAAATTGTCATCAAGAAGGAAATTCATAACTATAATATAAATCTAACACGGGAGTGAGGATTTATATATCTTGTTTGAGTGAAACCATAAGTATTAGTGGAGGATTCTCATCCTTGTCATAGTTTTTAATATTTGATAACAAATCCTTGCCATAGTTTGATAACGAAACCTTTTCTTGAAATATTGCCTTTTGAATAAATAATATTGCCTTTGAAATAAATAAAATACTTAAGAACTAAATTGAAAACTAGTAATCGAGTGTAGAGGATTAAAAGCTAGTAATCGAGTTTGAAATATAACTTGACTCCACTGTTCCCTTGGGTTCGACACTAGGTCACCCCTAGTTCTATAAATTCTTTTGAGTTGCGTGTTGGAATATCTACCTATCTAAACCGCCGCGGTCAAATATACTATCATAATATATACCTTTTTCAGTCACAGATCCGGGTGATTCACGAATGGTAAAAGTTCAGTATAAAAGCGATGACGAAAGTTGCGTATAACATTGATAAGGTTTTCACACAATTCTAATTTACAGATTACTCGGTGCCTCTAAGCATTTATTTGATATTAAATATTAATTTGATATTATACAATACTTTCATAGATTGTTAGAATATTTGATAAACATTTTATCACAAAACTATCAAATATATTTGACACTAGTAAGTCATCAAAATATTGTCGGAGTTGTCTGATAGTTTTACAATATCCGCACAACCCCCCTATAGTATTCTATCTTCAATTTACAATCAGACAGTTTAAATATTTATATGATAAATTCCACTAAGTCAAATAAATTGTGCATCATGCACAACTTGACCAACAATAATAAAGAACAATAATCCTACAACACCTCTACTAACATGAATAACAATTTTAGTCCAATTTGAGTTATACACCATATAGAGTGGGGTTCATTTGCTACCAGGACGGATGACACAAACTCTGCGACCCCTGTCATGAATCTACTTTTTAAAATTGTCTTTAGGGAAAGGTCAAAGGACACATGTGAGTCAAAATGTGCAAACAATTAAAATAAAAGTGCAAACAATTGAATCTCAAAACGCTCGTGTGTACGAGTTCGCAGAGGAACTTGACCCGAACCATATATGACCAATAATAATGGAAGAATGTCCTCTTACATCAATTTATTGTCAAATACCAAAGACACTTATCTACTACATGCTTCAATATTGATAATAACAATGTTCAACCACAACTTATGTACTACACTACACCACTCATCCATAACCATTAATAGTAGATACATCATAAGACTCGTTGAAATTTGTCTTTCTTTTATATATAATGATTTTCTTTTCTTAAACATGAGTCATCATCTTCTTTTGTCACTAGGTCAACCTTAACGCTCTATATTGTACGAAAGGACTTAAACTGTGATTTGAGATGGATCTGCTATATCAAAAAACCGATCTATCATATGATTTCGACATTTCTCGATTCATCCCATCTAATATCTCAACAACATGAGATGTCCTATTTCACCATGATTCCTTATTAGGTTGCTGATATACGTGCATTGATAAACTCCTGCAATGAGCATGAATACCTATTATAGGAAATGGAATCGGAAAGTGACGATAATGTTCAACATCGTGGTTGCATGACAACCCGTATATTTTTTAATTGCACAGCTGCATTTGTCCACTGATTGGTATGACGTATCATCTACACATTTCAGCTCGGCATAAATTATTTCCATTGCAAAATAGATATTATCATGTAAATGTGCATGGCGCGATATTTTTACAAAATAGATATTTTTACTTCCAAAAAACATCACATTGTCTTTACAATTTGACATTAGTGCACTACATAATTTTTACGGCCGCGGTAATGGAGGTAAACCATGTTTATGCATCTTCATATTCTAAAAACGACACATAATTATCTCATTGTCAATACCTTAAAAACATCCATCTCAATATAGCACACCAAACTAACATTGAAAAAACTATCCAATTTTGTTACACAAATCTGTCTTGATAAGTTTCATTGCATAAAATGCTCTTTCCGCAGTAGTCGTTGCAAACAGTAACATCTATCAACTCAATAACATGATAGACAAAGGGAAATACATTGTAATATCCCCTTGAAACCATTTTTTGGCAACATCTCCAATGTCTTGTAATGTTGAAAATGCATTGTTGCCCCTAATCTCATAAATTCATCCCTTTAGCTCTTCTTCTAACTCCAAGTCATACTTCGAAAAATCTTGTGGATAAAGTTGTGCAACTTGAATAATATTGAAAACATTGAAATTGGAGAATGAACTCTCTGGATCAAGACATCCAATATGAGTGAACAATTTTATTATTCGACTCTCACTAAATTAATTCTCCAATCTCTTGAAAAGTCCAAGCAATCACCTATTAATAAAACATAACATTATAATCTTATTTCTAAAATGTAATGCAGATTAAAAAAAAGTAATTACCTGATAATATATCAATTCGAAAGTGAGATTCATTTGTCGTAGCTTCACCTCTCAATTTAAAGTGACTCTAAACTTCATCTTCCATATTGAGAATATTAATTAATCTTATTTGGACACACAAATTGTTTACACCTTACAAAATATCATATCATTCATTCTCTCTTAATTCTAACAACCTTCTTTTTTGTTTAGAATTAAACTCGTGGCCTCTATAATATATTGATCTTTTTTACAAGAATTGCAATAAAGCATTTGTCAATCCAATATAAGCGTTATCAAGTAGGCAATGAAAACAAATTGATAAGCAAGCCCTCGACTGTTATGATCACCATCGTCGAATATATTTCCAAGAACTTTGATGGTTTATGCCCACAAAGAAAAGAGACGCACGATTGTTGTAAAGTGTGAACCCTAACGCGTAGATCCCGGACGAACCAAAGTCGATTCTTGATCCAATCCCTTTCCCGTAGAAACTTCACCATTTGCAAACACCCCCATCAAACGTTCATGTTATGATTTTCAGATTCATCCTATCTTTTGTATGAAGAACTAACTATATTCACCACCACAAATAAATATCCAAAAAACCAACTACAAATTGATTACTTTGAGCAACGGCTACAACAAGTTGAAGTTGATGAGCAAAACAATAAAAGTACCTCGCGGAAGAATTTTTATTTAATAGGAGAGTCTTTAATTTATTAAGCTCACTTCGCATATTAGAAGCTCCATCTTATCGTTGTCCTCTTAACTTTGAAAGAGACAATCAATGCTTAGATAAAATTTCTTCCCCCATTTAATACATAACGATTTAGAATCAAGTAAATGAACAATCCCAATAAAGTACTCCAACACAACTTCATGATTATTTACATATCTCAAAACAATAACCATTTATTCTTTATAAAACAATCACGAGCCTCATCAATCAATGAAATGGCCTCCGGAGTGTTCTTGCTACTGAATTGACGTTTCAAAGCTCAATTATATTTCACAAACAACCATGTCATATAATCGACTTGGACTCAATCGATTTCTCTTCTTAGAATGAATCTGTTGATAATAAAATATAAATAAATTATAAAATATAATCTTAATGACGTAGGCAAATATGTAAGAAACTTCAAACTACTTATGTGTTGAAACACTCCCCAATTTCTTTCACACCCAGTAGCACTGCAAGTAAGGCTTAGAATATTTATAGCGAAATTTTGCAGAACAGGAGTTTCAGCTCCCCAAGAAGCCCACCACTCAGCTTTCATAATAAAATAAGTATAATAATAATAAAAAAAATATTACAGATAGTTAAGGAAACTTTAAGTTTTTTATTTACCTGGTGATATTTGCTTCGACTTTCTTTGTCTAATCGTCATGAAATTGCCAAAAAGACCAGACACATTTCGAAATTTAATCAACTCTGTAGTGATCTTGTCTTGATCTTCCTCGTTCGGAATTAACCTCTGAATGCACTCATATAAACCATTCAACACTTCTGCACAATTTCCATTGCCATTATCATATTGGAATTCTGGATTTAAATAAAACCCGCAATATGCAAAGGTTGATGCAGTTGACAATCCCATCTTCTGTCAATAAACTTAAAAGCTTTCGTGTAATCTTCTTTCAATGAGAAACTCTTAGCAGTAGTCTCTTTAGCTCGGTCAATAGCTTTATATATGTAACCCATAGGAGGCTTCGTCTCCCCATCCAAAATTCTTAAAACTTTAACGAGTGGACCTCCTAATTTTAGGGCTTAAAAACATTTCTCCAGAAAGATTCTTGTAATATAAAAGAAGCTACCTGCTTTCCACCTGCATACTTAGCCCACTTAGAATTCCTCCGTTCTTCAAAAGTGACCATCTTTCTCAAATTATTTTGTTGCTCTTGATAGGATGAAAGAGTGATGAAAGAAGTGGCAAATCTAGTGACCGCTTGTCTATGCAAATTCCTCTGATTAGTGAACCTTCTCATCATGTTCACTAGAGGAACATGACTATAAATATAGACATTCATGAACATACATTTTTTCACCGCAATTTTAATCCGAGTAAGTTTACCAATATTTTCCAATATGAGATCAACACAATGAGCAGCACACGGAGTCCAATAGAGATTCGTCCTTTTTGCCATTAGCAGTTTTCCTAAATACATAAACAACAAATAATTAAATTAGATTCCAAAAATTATATATATCCATGGTTATAATGCTGAATTTTGTGTTCTTATTTGGAAAATTATTGCAAGAACGAAGGAAATATTTTTTTGGTCTCCTTTTACAGCCCATTGTGTTGATTTGATGTTAGAGGATATTGGAAAAATTCCTCGGATCAAAAAGAATATTATGAATGTTGTATTCTTAAATAGTTATATTTACAATCATGTTGGTGTTTTGAATCTTATAAGAAAGTACACCAAGAAAAGAGTTGCTAAGGCCTGCAATCACAAGGTTTGTTACAACCTTTATCACTTTCAAGTCACTTCACCAGCAAAAGAATAATTTAAGGCATATGTTCACTTCGGATGAATGGGCAAAGACAAAGTGGGCAAAGAGAGTGGGGGGAAAGTCATGTGTTAAGATTGTTCTTATGGAAAGTTTTTGGAAAAAATATAGTATTCGCACTTTAAATCTCTGGTCCTCTTGTGGAAGTTCTTCGAAAGGTAGATAGTGACAAGTCTTCCATGGGATATATTTTGGTGCTATTGATCCAGCGAAGAAAACTGTTTTGGAGAGTTTTGGAGTTGAGGAACGAAAATGTCAAAAGGTTCTTGATATCATTGACAAGAGATGGGAATATCAACTTCATCACCCTTTATATTTAGCTGGTTATTTACTCAATATGATCCGGACAAAGTCTATGGAAATGAAACTATCATGATTGGGTTTCATGATTGTTTAGAAAAATTAGTACGATCTCAAGTGGAGCAAGTTCAAGTGGAAACGAATTGCCGAAGTACATTAATGGTGATGTCTCTTTGGTAGACCCGTAGCTGTAAGGGCGAGAAAAACAAAATCTTCAGGTATGGCATTGCTGAATTTTATATATTATAGTTTAAAACTTACTGAATTTTATATATTAGCATGTAAACTTGCTGAATTTTTTATATTTTATTGCTATATTTTATGGATAACTGAATGGTTGTAGGCGTATGATTCTGGAGCTCTAATGTTGCAAAAATTTGCTATTTCTATTTAAGTCTCACTTGCACGGCTACGAGATGTGAAAGAAATTGGACTGTATTTCAATAGGTAAATGAACAACTTGATTGTTTGTTAATTTTCTGTTGTTATTAAATTGCTTCTTTATGTTATGTTATATTTTAATTTCAGTTGCATACAAAGAGAAGAAATCGATTATTACAATCGAGGTTGAATAATTTGGTTTATGTCAAATATAACATGGCTTTGATTCATTGGCATAATCTTCAAGATAGGATTGATCCTATAAGGTTGAGTGATTTTGATGATTCCAATGAATGATTGATCGGAAGAACGGAAGAAGATGCGAATGAAGACTTCGTATTTGAGAATGATATTTTAACATGTGATCTGGTGGATCAAGCAAGTGGAGCTAGCGAGCCATATTATTATAGTAGATCAAAAAAAGCAAGGGAATAACAAAGGAAAATCGATTATGGTTGAAGTTGAAGAAGAAGAATATAATTTTGATGAATATGTCAATGAAGATGAAACTACAACTATATCACATGAAGGTTTACAAGATGAAGATGATGATGTTGAAGTTGATTCAGAGGATTGCTGAATTTTTTGTTTTGAAATTGAATTTGTTTAAATTTGGGACCATGTTATTACAATTATGTTTTGATTATTATTTCTTATGATTATATTTTCTTTAAGCTTAAGACATATTGACATAATAGTTTTAAATTAATTTTATAGTTACATATAATTTTTTATTCCAAAAAGTGTTCGCCTTTCACTCATCGCCTCTCGCCTAGGATCATTTTCGTCTTTAGTCGCTTTTTCGCTTTTTTCTTACTGTTTCTGTGGCTTTTTTTAATATGAAATCCCCTTTTCACGAAAACATCATTCTCATGCCCATATCCAGAATTTATTTTAAATAGGTAGCACAAAAAGAAAAATGCTTCATCTTTAGAAGTACTATATTCCAACCATTTCCATTTTTTAAGCGGTTGGGATGGACCTAGAAGAACTTAAGCCTCCTCTCTTTGTTTCTAACTTGAAAGTCGCAATTTTTGATCATTTTCCTTAAAGCCGGATCACTAACAATATCAACATCTTTTTCAAACTCATTCTCAACTTGATGTCTTTTTTGGTTCGAAGTAGCAATAACAACATTAGCACTAGTCTCAGTCTCAATGTCAATGGTCGGCGGTGTTAGATATAGAGAAAAAGTATTTCATTGAAGAATTATAGAAACTGATGTATATTACAATTAGGAAAGTAACATGTATCAAAATGGTGGATATGGGCATGAATTACAAGTAACTTGAAAGTAACATGTATCAAAATCAATGGATATGGGCCTAAATACACAGCCTCTGCAAATCTCTATCTGCCGAACAAAATGGTGAAATTTCTCAAGCCCAACAAAGCAGTCATCGTTCGACAAGGTCGATACGCCGGTCGTTCGCTCATTCAACGATGGCACACATGACCGTCCTTGGGACACTGCCGGGTCGCTGGGATTGCTAAGTACCCGAAGAAAGTAATACGATTTTATTTCATCAGGTTTAGATAATGAAGAATTCGACACAAACGTGTCTCCTTCGCACCGGATTCGATGATCGGAGGTGATGTTAAAGTGGTGGATCTGAGTTGGAAGATCCGAAGCCAGATCTGGGTGGATAAGAGAGGTGAGAAGAGATAGCCGCCAAGGAAGCTTACTAATGAATTTGATTTGGTTGTGTGACTAGGAGAAATCCTAGATCTGATGTAGATGTAGGTGAGAGTGTCAGGGAAATTATTTTTCAGGTTGAAGATAATAGAGATGACTGAAGAGATATGAGATCTGGTGGGTTTTGAAATATGCGCTGAGCTTTGAAAAATCAGATTTGAGGGTGAGGTGGCGGCGCAGTGGTAGGGGCACCACAACCTCATGTGCGGAAGCTTGAAAAATCAGTCAGATCAAGTTGGATCTTGGCTCTGATACCATGTTAGATATAGAGAAAAAGTACTTTATTGAAGAATTATAGAAACTGATGTACATTACAATTAGGAAAGTAACATGTATATATACATGTAGCAATACTAATTATAGAATAGTCTAAAATAGATTTGTCGGAGATTCAACATTTGATTCGAACGATCTTTTTCGACGCGCAACAAATTTGTCCATCTTTGTGTTCTTATTTGTTATGAGAAAATTAAAATTAACAAAAATAAGATAGGATGAAGTGAAAATCAAATGTAAACTAAGTCATTCCCAAAACGAACAACACTATCTTTTTCAAAATTAAACAAAAATCACACTAGTACACTAAAAGAAAAATAATTGCTAATTGTTTCTAAAAAAATCAAATAAACGTCCAACGGTATAGAATTGCTTCTATAACGGTAGCGTTCTTGGTTGGCTGTCTCTCACTCTCCTTCCGTTGGCAGAGATTGATCGAAATAAATTGTCCTATATCAAATGACGTCTTTTCGATATAAAAAAATTCAACAAAATACGAGGGTTGGCCGACCACGACCCCTCTACCCGCCTCTGTTAATGTGAAAACAGTTGATAAATATCATGTCGTCAAACTATTAATTAATTGTTGTTAAAAAGTTTATCACAAAAAGGAACTAATTTGATGCTCAATTTACCCATATAAAGGGTTAATTCCCCAAAACCACCCATAAAATACTTGATTTCCCCAAAACCTCCCATAAAAAATTCTTTCCAAAAACCACCCAAACGTTAATAATCTTTTCAATTAACCACAAATCTATCACAGCGTCTAATTTTCCGTCCGAAGAGCGTCATTGTGAAATTCACGCGTTTCTAATTCTATCAAACCCTAATTGCACGAAAATAGATCGACCGTAAGCACCAAAGAGAGGCATCGACATGACGAAGCTCTCCAATTGATACAGTGACGACGATCTGTGTTTGAGGTGAACAATCCGACGAAGTCATCGTATTCTCAAGATCCACTCAATTTTGAGATTTTAATCGAGGTAAATGATTTGTTCCTGAGGTTTTAAAAGTTTTTGAACTTAAGATGAAATTAAGTAACATTTATGTGTGCTGATTAGTTTGCACCACTTGTAGGAATGTCAAGATCAACAATTTCATCGAATATGGGGATGGAGATATGTTTTTGTGGGTATGCTGCGAAATGCTCGCACTGTTAAAAATTATGGTAGAAGATTTTTGTGATGTCGTATGTATGCATCGAAAGAGAAGAGGTGTGATTTCTTCAAGTGGGTGGATCCTGAATTTCCTCCAAGAGCGAAGGTTGTCATTAACGAGATTGTTAAAATGAACAAAAGGCTCGAGTTGGATAATGAGAGTCTTCATGAATCTGCAAAAAAAAGGAGCGTACTGCTATAAGTTTAGAATTATAGTGATGTGTATTTCTATAGTTTTCATGGCTATTGTTGTTATGGTAGTGTTGTCCGCAAACTGAATTTTGACAATAGTTTGTATTTCTTCAGCTTGTTGTTGTTTGTATGGCATTGAAAAAGATTTGAATTTTGTGGCTTGCTGATTTTTGTATTCATGGACTAAATACTTGTTGTCATGGTATTGTTTACTAACAAAAGGAAAGTGAACATCCTCTACTGATCTACCTACACTAGTTGTTGATTCTCCACCAATTAAATTGCAACCGGAGCCATCCATAATTGACCTTCTAACTTCACAAAATCGACTGTCTTCGTACACTTGGTTATCTTCACACTCACTGTCACTAAATTGAAGTTCCATATCAACCGATCCCTCAGAACCTTCATTCATGGCTAGGATCGAATTGAATCGAAGTTTGACTGAGCTTCACTCGGTACGACGGACGGATCTGGAGTTTTTTCCTTTTATCGTTTGTTGTGGTTTGGATGAAGGTGTGTCGGCAATGTTATGGAAAGTTAGGGATTTCGTGGATTATGTTTTGGAGTTTTTATTTAATTAAATTGATTAAATTAATAACTCAACGTTTGTTATACACGCGTTAACTATTTGTGGTTAATTGAAAAAATTATGTAATGTTTGGGTGGTTTTTGAAAAAAAAAATTTATAGGTGATTTTGGGGAAATCAAGTATTTTATGGGTGGTTTTGAAGAATTAACCCTAAAAAGTAGTATTACAGTCAAATGTTAGGGTTTTTTATCCAGAACCACCCTTATAATAGGGTGTTTTGCCATCAACCACCCTTATAATGCATAATTACCAAAACACACCCATATAATTTTTTCCGTCATATTTTGAACCACCTAAAATGAAATCCGTTAAGATTGCCGTTAACTTTATTTAATTTATATTTTATTATTATTGACTTATTTTGTTATTAATTTATATTTATTTCCACCCCAAATGTCAAAACCCTAAATTCATTACACCCGACGATCTCATCATCGCTCCGAATCTCCACGAAACACCTTCGCATTTCAGTCTAAGGTTTGCTCGAAGTGCTGGTGGTAAAGGGATGAGTGTCAATTAGCGAGTTCTATATTTAGGGAAGATGGGAATCTAGACAATATTAGGGAATTCTGGTATTTGTTACCAAGGAAGAGGCTTGATGTTGGGTTAGTTAGGGTTTTAACTGATGAGGATGCTGTTGAGATGCTGAAGTTTGCTGGGAGTGATGGCTTTATTCATATATATGTTATTCGAGGTGATGAAATCAGTCCTTCGAATTGTGAATCTTCGGACTCAACATCTAGAATAGGTGGTCAAAATTCAGTTGATGGAAATTCTGAAATGTTTTCGTTAGCTGGAATGAATGAAGATGAATTAGATGGTTCAACAGATGGTGATTTTGTAGAAAGTGGAGATGAGGATGATGATTTGTTTGAAAAGTTTGTTGATTTTGAAGTTCTTGAGCCATCATTAGGGATGAACATATCAGATGAAGATGTCTCAGACAAATCTGAGGATGACAAATCTGAGGAGTTATTAGATATTTCTGACAATGAAGTCGAAGATCATCAAAGGAAACGATTTAGGGAATTTAATCCTAATGTTGATTTTCAGAAAGGGATTCAATTGGAAGAAGGTATGCTGTTTGGGTCAAACATCATTTTTAGAAAAGCTTTGCGTCAATTTGCACTGGAGAAGGGTATTGATTTCTATTATTTGCACAATGACAAGAAGAAGATTTCTACCTTTTGTGTGAATAGATGTTCCTGTCCGATGAAGCATGCCCGAAAGTCGTGTAAATGCAACATGATAAAATGTGAATGGAAAGCATCTGCAAGGAGTGTTTGGGATGACGGAACTTTTCAGTTAAAGACATTTAAGGCTGACCATGATTGTACGTGGGAACATGAAAAATACCAAAGTGTCTTCGGCATGGTTAGCTGAGAAGTATGTTGAATATTTTCGAGCTGATCCGTCTTGGAAGATATCCGCATTCAGAGAATCTGTTAAAAGGGATTTGAAGTTAGATATATCGTATATGCTTGCATTATGTAGAATCAGGGCATGTAAACTTTTGTGCATTATGCAGAATTGAACAATGTGCAAAAAAAACAAACTTCTACTGCTTTGATGTAATCAAAAACAGGTTTTCTCTATTTTTGTTGATCCTATTGTACTCAAATGACCATTGTAAAAGCAAATTCCTTGTCCATGTTTCGTACAATTGTTCAACTAAATTCAAAAGAACATCACAAGATGACTTAAACACTTACAATGACACTACACATTACACTTCTTAAACAATCATACTAGACATTTAAGTGAAACTACATTTGCAATAGTAATTATTCTCGAGAACAATAACACTTGAAACATCTTCTTTTTTGTCGCAACTTCTTTTGATTTCAGTAACTCAAGCTTCTCCATTTCAAGATATTTTTTTTCTTTGACCAGTTTCTTGATAACAAATGTGGCTTGTGAACCAAAAGGTCCATCCTTCCACGCAAAAAAATCACAATTCTTCTTCACTAAACCATACTTTCCACATCCCCAAAATCTTCTTCCATAATTTTTTTCTGTCCGAGCCATCGATTCTTTAGCTGCATAACCACAATAACAAAGCTTCTCCTCAGTTTTTGTTGACACATAACTGTTGCTTGAGTTTGACATATCCTGTCATATTCACAAAATGAATATTGAACACAATCCTTCTAAACACTTGTACGGATCACAAAAAACATATGATGTAATGCATATGAGAGACCACACATCAACAAATTACAATTCAAACAGTTTAATTCATTCACATTAACAAATCAACAATCACAACCTTTTAATCGCCGGCGATTAGAGATCAAATATCACGGGCACAAATAAAACTCACCTTACGATGTCTTTACCACCAGCACTTCGAGCAAACCTTAGACTGAAATGCGAAGGTGTTTCGTGGAGATTCGGAGCGATGATGAGATCGTCGGTGTAATGAATTTAGGGTTTCGACATTTGGGGTGGAAATAAATATAAATTAATAACAAAATAAGTCAATAATAACAAAATATAAATTAAATCAAGTTAACGGCAATCTTAACGGATTTCATTTTAGGTGGTTCAAAATATGACGGAAAAAATTATATGGGTGTGTTTTGGTAATTATGAATTATAAGGGTGGTTGATGGCAAAACACCCTATTATAAGGGTGGTTCTGAATAAAAAACCCCAAATGTTACATTACAGACTTAACACAGTAATTAAATTATAAAAGTTTGTAGTGTCTCTCGGTGGACTCTCTTTTTGAAGATCTCATCCCAAGTTTGGAATGAATGCCCAATCTAAATGGGCCAACAAAACCAAACCGGCCCAATTAGTTTTACTTGACAATATGTTGATTACCGCCGTTAGGGTTTGTTGTCATCTTCAATCCCAGCTTCTCTCGCTCATTCAGGTCAACTCGTCACGCCGATCGATTCTATCTTTGATCAACCCGCTTTCATTTATATAACGTTGCCTTTGTAATTTCATCTTCTTGCAGAAATTGTGTAATCGAGTGTTTTGGTGTTTAGCTGATTTGTGAAGATGCAGAACGAAGAAGGACAAAACGTTGATCTTTACATTCCCAGGAAGTGGTGAGTCAGCTTCGGAATTTGACTTTTTGTTTTTTAATATGAGCAATTCGAAGATTTTTAAATTTTTAAATTTGTTTTTGATGCAGCTCTGCCACCAACAGGCTTATCACTTCAAAAGATCATGCTTCTGTGCAGATTAACATTGGCCATTTAGATGCTAATGGTATTTACAACAACCAGTTTTCCACCTTTGCGCTTTGCGGCTACGTTCGCGCCCAGGTAATTATTGGATCTTTTTATAGATTTATTTAGCTGCTGTTGCTTTATGCGTACGCCTTAGTGTGCTTGCTTTGTGTTAAAAATTGAAATTATTTGGTTAAAAGACTATGAATGACTACATACCCCATGGCACTCATTTAGGATTCAGTTTTTGATAGATGTCTCTAATACATTATTGAATTTAATGTAACATATGTACCATTGTTGTTAAATGTTTTTTTGCTCTATCATAATTTTGTACGTGGTGGCGTATGATTTTTCTGTAATAACGTTGATCACATAGTTGACTGTGACTGGATGAATGTGTTTCAGTGTTTATATACCTTATCCTCGGTGTGCAGAAACCACTATGTATTTGCTTTGTGTTAAAATGAGTATTTAAATAATGGAGTCCTTAAATCCATTCAAAGCTTTTTTATTAATTCAGCCATCGTACGTGGATGTGATTTGCAAATACTGCTTATTTTAGAATAATCGGCATTGGGACAGTGTTCTACTATTTTGTCCGGTCACTACTAATGGGAGAACCTGTTTTTGATAGAGTACTTTCTACCTTAATTTTTTGCCTTTGTAAGACCAAATCAGCAAGGTTTAACGAGTGTTTATTGAACTTTAGCATAATTTAGGCTTGGCAGCATAGGACTTTATAACATTTATGCATGGTTAGTTTACATGTGAATGCATTTTTCAGGGAGATGCTGATAGCGGCCTTGATAGACTCTGGCAGAAGAAGAAAGCTGAGACCCACCAGTAATCAAGTAGCTCTCAGCCACATATTGCTTCTGGTCCTTCATTATTACTGTCAGACGGGCGATTAGATTTTCTGAATGTTTCTCTTATTGTTCCAGGCATGTATTTCAACATTAAATCTTTCATTTCTTTACTAAATTTTTTCTGAGATTTCTACTTGGGTCTTTTCATATTTTCTACAGCATACATATACCCACTTGCTCTTAAATTCTTATCTGAAATTGGTTCTGAAGAATATGGAACTATTGTCTGTACATCATCAATGTGTATTATTTAGTCATCAAATTCTTCATCATCTCTTAAACTTACAGCGGACATGTTTTCGCAGCCATTCTCTATGCACTTCTAAATTTCTAGAATATGATTCTTGGTAACCTTAGCATCTTCTTTTTCCCCAAATTCCAGAACTAGTGAGCTCCAATTTACAGACAACATTTCTTGGCATACATTTCATATCACTCTAGCTATTTACTTGTAAAAGCTAGTGTTTCCATTTGATTTTCGTTGAAATGTGGTTTATAGCGCAATTTGTCCTCTTACGAACTCTGCTTGTTTTATCTTCCACAGTTAGTTCAGGATGATGGAAGAGGTGTCGAGGGGATAGTGTTTCTTATTAGTTTTGTAAATCATGTCAAATTAGTTGTAATTTGCCTGAGCCTCCCATATAGAATTTTTTGATGTTTTAAATATACATGCATGCAGTAAATCTCATCATACTATGAATGAGCGTCCTTTTTATGACTTTACACCTTATAAAGGGAGTTGTTACTCCCACCCCCAAGACAAAACACCCATGTCAACTTTACCATTTTACCCTTCATTCAAATCATAATTATTCTTAAGTCATTTACTTGTTTGTATCTTGTTTAATTATATTAAATGTTAATATTTTTAATTCTAATTTTCTTTATATTATTTTAATTATTAAATATTTTTGCAATTTTTAAATACTTTAAAAAATAAACAAAAATATAATTAACATTTAAAATAATTTAATATAACTATTTATTATTAGTAGTATTTTAGAAAATGCTACGAACAATTAAAACGCCATAAGCAAATTTATTCAATACTAGTCAAATAAAACATAAAAGCGTTCAAACTACAAGTAATTTCTTGACCACAATACTTAAAACATTCAACAATACTTAAAAACATTCAACAATACTTAAAAATAGATAAATAAAAAGTAGTCATTTCTAATCAATATTTCCTCCAAATGTTGTTCCTGGAGGCCCCGAACCCGTTATATCATTCCATAGATTAATACGTGTCTGATATGAAGATGCCCACCCTCTAGCTTCATGTGATGAATATTCCCACCACCATGTTGGAATAGGTGGCACCGGATGATATGGGTGTAAAAAAAGTTGAATGAAGTGGTTTCCAACATGTCCAAGGGCTATTTCTGCGCGCTCGTTGTCTTTAACTGGAGGAGATCTTAATGGCAAATGGGTAAAACAACTCCAGTTAGTTCTACCAAATGTATGGAGTACAATATTATACCTTGATGCGATGACAATTCCCAAAGTCATAGACTCCATCCAATGCCTCTCAGGTGCTGGTGTATCAAAATAATTTAACAAAAATAGAAGATTGTTTGATGTATCCTTATTTGGAAAGATGACATCATACATATCCTTATTTTGTTGAATCTCTTCAATAAGATCCCACCGTACTTGCATCCAACCCTCTTCACCCAGTCCGATTAGTGCAGCGATCGCCCTGAATCCACAGTGACCATCTGGTGCAACGTCGACAATGTTAGAAATAAAATGACGCATTACCTCAGGTATTTGTCAATGTAGGTATCATATGTACTCGGAACTTCAAAGTGGTCATTGGTTGATGTAGTACTATGAACTTCAAATGTCACATTCTTCTGATTGACCCCGGATCCCGAAGTGGATATATCCACAAAAGAAGGCATGCGACGTCTGTTTTGCTTGTCTTTACCACTTGGTCGACCTTTGCGCTCTACATTGTACGAAGGGACTCGAACTGTACTTTGAGTTGGGTCTGCCATATCAAAAAATCGATCTATCATATGTTCCCGCATGTTGAATTCATCTTATCCAACATCTCAACAACGTGAGAAGTTCTGTTTTTTCGTGGTTCCTCATAAGGGTTCGCATGTACATGCATCGATAATCTCCTCCAATGTGCATGGATACTTTCTACAGGAATGGGAATGGTAAAGTTCCTATAATGTGCAAGATCGTGCTTGCACGGCAATCCATAAATATTCCTAATTGCGCAGCTGCATTTACCCACTGGTTGGTAAGACGAATCAGAAACACATTTTAGCTCATCAGAAATCAACTCCATTGCCTCTAACGAAATCTGACACCTCACTTCACAGAAAATATCATCATGTAAATGTGCATGTCGTGGAAAATGACGGCAAGGGATAGACTTGTTGGATGGATCCAAAGAATGTCTGTGATTTCATTTGTATCTGGATTTGTGCAATAATCATGTAGATAATCTTTCTTGATCAATTGCTTCAACACATACTGAACTTGAGTTAGACCACCACGCTTTGTAGATTTGTTTTTCCAAATAGTATTGTAAATACTTCTTATCCCTGTACTGTTTGACGAGTCTTTTTGTTTCAAAACACTAAGAATCTCACGGGGTGCAGTGCTGTTGGCCATGTCCAATACAAGTTGTTTCTCCATTGGTTTTAATCTAGAGGGGAACTCATGGCCTTCCATAGATTCTGCTGATTTATGGTTGTGAATACCACATATTACCCTAACACTCCACATCACACCCTCTGGAGGAATTGGTTGACCTCTGACCTCAAATGGACATTCACATTTTCTAGTTCCGGTATTCCTTATTCGGGATGTCTCTTCAATCAAAACCGGAGATTTGTACTTCCCTCCCCTTTCACATGCTAGAATACACCTTGGCATCTTTCCACCATTTTTTTTGGCGAATTTTTAATCACCACTACAATACCATTTTCCAAACCAACCTTCTTCACCCAATTTATCATGTCTTCTCTATTTTTAAATATCTACATAAATAACAAAACTTCAGAACTTATATTTTTTTTCTAAACGGCTAAATAAACATACAATAATGATAATAACTAACCTTGTTTGTGGTAAATTCTGATGTGTAATCCCGATGGTTGTTGGTGATACTTTCCTCACTACGAATTTCATTCCCATAGGACCAGCTATTTGAAAATGAAACCGAATAATCATTATCCATGATAGAGAGATATGGTAGTGTAAGAGTGATTTGATGAACTCATGCCCATTTCCCTCTTTATAGTAAAATAAAAAGTAAATAATTTTGCAAAAAATTGCATGCATTTGTCACATCACTGATCAAAAATAAATAATTCTGTAAAATTTGCATGCATTTGTCACATCGCTAGTCAAAACCAATAATGTATTTTATACACCCACACATATAAATGCGACAACTACCATACACTACAAAATAAAAAGTAAATAATTTTGCAAAAAATTGCATGCATTTGTCACATCACTGATCAAAAATAAATAATTCTGTAAAATTTGCATGCATTTGTCACATTGCTAGTCAAAACCAATAATGTATTTCATACACCCACACATGTAAATGCGACAACTACCATACACTACAAAATAAAAAGTAAATGATTTTGCAAAAAAATTGCATGCATTTGTCACATCACCGGTCCAAAATAAATAATTCTGTAAAATTCGCATGCATTTGAGTTCACAAATTAAAATAAACAAAATATATAAAAGTATGACATTTTTAAATTTATGCAGATTTTAAATAATTTTATGTTCTAATTTGTATAATATATATTTAAATAAAATATTAAATATCAGAAATTTTATAAATATGCTACGTTAAAAATTAAATGGAATTATTATAGTATAAGTAAGTATGAAAAAGAAAAGTAAATAAAATGAGAAAAGGATATAATTGGAAGAAAGAGGGATTTTGAGGGGGGTGTTTTGTCTTGGGGGTGCAAGTAACACTACACCTTATAAATGAAAGAAAAAAAGTTCATACTATACCTGACTTCTGAAGTTATCTGACAACATATGTTGCCAACTTCTCAAAACTCAAAGTAAGTGGACCAATGGAGGATGTGTTGTGATTAAAGAATATCTAATAACCAAATAGTAGAAATTTAATTGTTATTTTACATTAACAAGACAGTTAGATTTGTATTAATAATTGTTATATTTTATAATTTTTAATTAGATTTTTTACAGTAAACCACCATTATGATAGTTCAGTTGCAGTAAATCATCATTATGATAGTTCATTTGCAGTAAACCACTATTATGATAGTTCATTTGCAGTAAATCACCATTATATCAATTAATTACCAAACATGTATATTATAATTTTTCCGTTATCCAAAAACCACCATTGACACTGTTCCGTTAGAAATTGTAAAACGCGCGCCACATGTCGCGTGGGTATATAAATTCAATTCGGATATTTGCAGAAAACCACCATTATAGTATCTTATTTGCAGAAAACCATCATTATAATATATTATTTACAGAAAACCACTATTTTAACAACTAAGTATAAAATGACTCTATTATAATATTTCTTTTATGAAAACTACCATCTGAATATATAGGTAACGTAGAGAATGAGGTGAGGCTACAATTGTGGCTATTTTTTATTAGCAAGGCAATATATCTCTTCGTGCAAAATTACGAATCATCAATTTATGAGCCACACTAGACACGAAATCTAATAGAAGTATATTATCAATTGCGGGTGCGGTGAGAAGCCGTTATATACGTGGCACATAGTTGAACAGTTAAGAAATCAATATAGTACAAGAATTAGAGTTTAAAAGTAGTGATATAATAAATCATATTTCATAGGGATCAGACGAGAAAAATTACTTATATAGTTATATTTGATCCGGCCTGTGGAAAACCATTACAGAATGATAATAAACTCTCAAACAATGGTTTTCTTTTGTATTTTCTAGCATTATTTTCTTCATTGACATCCATTAAGATTAAATTGAGGCATCATGTAGCTAGTATATACTTATAAACGAGTTAAATTATCATATGAGCCTCTAATTTAGCATGAACAGTACAATTAGTAGTACTTTGATATTTAGTTATTAAAAATGGTGGTTTTTCGTAAAACTGAGATTATAATAGTGGTTTTTGGTAATTAACTTAAATATAAAATAATATTTTATTGTCACGCGTACACGCACTTAACAGGAGTTTTTAACGGAACAGTGTCTATGGTGGTTTTTGGATACGGAAGAATTATAATATACCTATTTGATAATTAATTGATATAATGGTGGTTTACTGCAAAAAAACCCTTTTAATTATTTATGTCCATAATTTTGTAAGACCATATCACACAATTTTGATAATAAATTAATTTTGATATTGTTTATTAAAGAGTTCAAATATAGAAACATGAAATTTCGGACATCATTCCAACCATTGATTTTGACTAATTTAACGGTTAAATTAATTAATTTTAATTAAAATATGTGGCTGAATTTGCAAAATACACATATGATTGAATTTGCAAAATTTATGATAGTTGAGAATATTGATTATCAATATCAATTATTAGATTAATAAAAATTAACGTATGAAATGATGTATAATGAGTCAATTGTTTACTTATCCTCCTAAACGATACTCGTTTATTAATGCTCCGTTTGGTTGCATGGAAAAATGGGTGGAAAAGAAAATTTGATGAAAAATTTAAATAAAAATATTTTGAGTGTGTTTGGTTTAATTATGGAAAATGAAAAAATAATAAAGAAAACAATATAAATTTTTCCACTCAATTTTCCTATGAAAAAATTACTTTCTTTTAAATTTTTTGTTGAATTTTCTTTCCATTACTTTTTCCCGCATCCAAACGGAGGGTAAATGTATAATGAGTCAAAATTTTAACGATTATTAAAATTGTAAATTAATCTTAATCCTCATACTTAGTAGACTTCCTGTTCTTCAGTTTTCTAATTATTTTCAACTGCGTCGTCATCATCCATTTCTGCATATTCTCGAATCAATCATGATTCACAACTCTCTGGTGAGCAATCTTTTACCTCATTGATCCGATCCGATTCGAGACTCCAATTGAATATTACCAAACCTCCTGCCCTAATTTTGCAGAGGAGGATCCGACATGCGCGTGGCTTTGCTGCCTTTTCCGCCGCTGCTTCAGCCTCTGGATATCTGTACTGCTCCGACTCCGCCAATAACCTTGGTGGTCAGCTTCTGCTTTGTTTCGTTATCTCAATACCATCGATTTTCTGCACTTTGTACAAGTCTCTCTCTAATTCATGTGTTAATTTAAACTATATCATATCTTTTATGGCAGAAAACACGTTTCTTGGAAAAACGAGATATCACTCGTCATGCGCATTCTCGCTTCCGCTTCACCGATTTCTCGATATTGCTTCAGCAGGACCTTTATATCTCCCAGTATATGGTGCGAGAATGCAAACTAATTTACGCTTTGTATTTTGTTTGTATGATTGACGTTTTCATGATTGCAGCAAATATGCCTCCCATTTTCGAGGTTTCTAAGGTCAATTATGTTTCGTCACCTGATTCAAGTGACATTTCTGATGCTGGAGTTGCACCGAAGAAATCCATAGTTACAGCAGCTGCTTTGGTTGCTCCTGCCGTAGTCATCATAACTATCCCATGTACTTTTTTTCATTTTGTTTCATGACTGGTTCTTTCACATTTAAAGTTGCATTTGCTAACTGTCTTTCATCGATTTTAATGTACAGGGCGTGATGAGAAGACTTCAGGGTCTAAATTTGGCTCTGGGACTATTATCGATCCAGATGGAACTATTTTAACTTGTGCTCATCTTTTGGTCGACTCTAATGGCAGGAGAAATACCTCTGCAGGAAAGGTCAGCAGTCACGAGTTTTTATATGTAAAATTTGTGCTGCTGTGTATTGGTTGGAATTTCGGATGATCGACGTTCTGTGTTTTTTCGTTGCTGGTCCTATTTCCTACATTGCTAGCTAGCGGGTCATTTGAAGTAACTCTTGTCTTATAGGCTATGCTATGATTCATACATCTCTACAAATAATTTTGCTGTTTCAAAGGAGTCGTATAACATAAAATGAAATGCTATACCGACAATGATATTCAGTGTGCCTATATAACTGGTTCATATTTCGCTGAATTGATTGCTTCTCCAGGTTGATGTAACTCTACCAGATGGACGTACATTTGTTGGAACAATACTTAATATAGACTCACACTCTGATATTGGTATTGTTAAGATAAATTCAAATAGTCCACTACCAGTTGCAAAGCTGGGATCTTCACGTAAACTTCGTCCAGGGGATCCAGTAGTCACAATTGGCAGTCCACTGGCACTCCACAATACAGTTACTGCTGGTATAGTTAGGTAAGCAATGGTCACTTGTATTTTACCAGGAATGATGTTGTCAACTCGCTTATTTCCATTTGCAATAAGAAAACTGTTGAACAAGCTCACTATTTCAGAGATAATGAATACTATTTGAACGAATGCATCAATTTATGGTCTTGGAAAAAACCCTTTGGCTGTCTGATGGTTTTTTTCATAATGGCAAATAGTTTAATAATAAAGAAGAAACGTATTCATTTACTTTCCATTTATCATACAGAACACAATTTAGCATACAAAACTGCTTGGTGTGTTTCTTATTGTTCAGACAGGCTGACAATAATAGTGTTATTTGCTAATACTGATTTTCACCATATACCTAATTTGTTTTCTTTAATAGCTGTCTTGATCGGAAAAGTAGTGACCTTGGCCTTAGTGGTATGCCAAGAGAATATATACAAACAGATTGCGCCATTAACAAGGTAATTCACTGTATTAAATAATATTCTGAATTCGTTCGCTTTTTTTTATAGAGGCATTTGTATAAGCTATTCCTGGAGCACGGCAAAATTTTCCAGCTTTGGGCTTTTGAATGTCTCTTACCAATGCTCATTTGATTCACAATTTTTCTTTTAGGGGAATTCAGGTGGTCCACTTGTTAATCTTGATGGGGAAGTTGTCGGTGTAAATATTATGGGTCTACATGCTGCTAGTGGATACAACTTCGCTGTGCCAATTGACTCAGTAACCAAAATAATTGAGCACTTCGAGAAACACGGGTAAATGACATCTATCTCTGTTCTACTAAATGCCTTTTATCTTTGCCAAAAGAATTTTTAAGCTAATATTTGCAACTCTTGGGCATATGCTAAAAATTATTTGAAAGATCATGAACTCTGGGTTCTCTTGTGCTAGCTGTTAGCATGGATATAATCCCTATATCTTCCTTAGTTCCTTTTTTCGCTGGTGATTAAAAATGGAGGCTGACGTGGATTTGATGAATAACTCTATCTGTTTATGGTGTCTTTGTAAGGTCTTACACGTTAGAAAATGTGAGAACAGTTTAAAGTCCCTGCTAGATTTATCTTTATCAAGTTTGGAATATGGTTATCATTTCAGATTTGTCGTTCTAGGAAAGTTGTCCGTCCATGGCTCGGATTAAAGTTGATTGATCTCAGCGAGATGATTGTTGCACAACTAAGAGAAAAAGACGAGGCGTTCCCTAATGTCAAAGGAGGCGCCCTTGTGGCAGTGGTATGGTTTTTACTTGACAAATATCCTTAATTTCTTATACCCTCAAATAATATCCACATCAGAACAATACACTGCCAATGTTACTCAAATTCCTGGAAAAGTTAGGTAATTTTTGGCATTTATTTTCTCTTCACCCTACATCTATTCAATTTCAGGTTATACCAAGATCTCCGGCAGATGTTGCTGGTTTCTGCCCTGGAGATGTTATCACAGAAATAAATGGGCATGAAGTCAGGAGTTCAAGTGAGGTAACATTACATTAAATAACCCTCATAATGGCATAAGTCTCCAATACCAGCTAACAATAACCATACATAAGCAACTTCGTTCAATTTCACAGATTGCTAATTTATTGGAAGATACAATAGGACAACCAGCAACTGTTACTGTTAGAAGGACTAAAGATTGCTCAGTGTTGCTAAATGTAATAGCCGAGGAAGCAATCCCAGATTTGTGAATTGCATCCGGTATTTCCTATCCATTCTATAAATTTCAATTTCGATCGCATGCAACAGGCGAACTAGAGATAGATCATGTTGTAATTTCATATCAATTATTATTGGGAGTTTTCATAACTACTATTTACAAACAATACGTATTCAGAAAAAAAGAACAACAATGTAAAGAGTTTAAGCCACTGATCAGAAGTCAAAGTCAGCACCATCAGCAAATCCAGCATCATAAGCAGCCATCTCACCAACATCAGACACCATATCCCCAATCAGCAATCCACCTAACAACCCTGCTCCAATCCCCAATCCCATTCCACCCATTCCTCCTCCCATCTTGTTCTTCTTATGCGGTTGCACCACCTGCTGTGGCGGATACCCACCATACCCTGGCTGTGGCGGATACCCTCCATACCCTGGCTGTGGCGGACCATACGGCGGATAACCCGAATATCCATGCGGACCAGGAGCTGGCGGCGGTGCTCCAGGATACCCATACCCTGGCTGCGGCGGTCCATATGGTGGGTAACCATGTGCAGCAGCTGGCTGCGGCGGATATCCGTACCCAGCACCATACTGCGGCGGTGGTGGGTGAGGATAAGAGCTTGAACCAGCCGCCATATTCGGTGGATATGCCATCACAGGTTCATTCAAATTCTTCGCAGCAGCAGTGTTATCAACAGTAAACTTCTCCCCTAATTTATACGAGAAATTCAGCGTTCCTTTCGCTTTACCAGACGGCGTCTTAACGCTGTAGCTTAAATTCTTCTCAACGCTTCCATCTTCCAACAAATCCTTCACCGGAACATAAACCTCTCCAACCTCCTTATCTCCAAACGGCTTCTCCGCCATGATTTTGAACACCAACGTCACGTTGCTGCTCTTCGCTAATTCTTCGTTGATTACAAATTTCATCGGCTTCCCTTTCCATTTAGGGTTTTTACCTCCATCGGTATCCACTTCCGTCTTCTGCTTTGAATTCGGATCTCCAGACAGCCATACGGTTACATACGGATCCATCTTTCCGATCAGGTTCAGCTCCTTCAAATCCGTCGCCGACTTCACCGAGATCTCCAGATTCCGACACTCCATTTTTTCAAGAAACGAATCGATTTACGAATTGCGATTGAAATTGAACGATTGGATTTTACGAAGCTGCAGATTTACGCAGCGGATATATATAGGGCGGATGAGAAATATCCGGTCGAACCGTGTCGGTTTATTAATTTAGGAAGGAAAGAGAGAGGAAGGTCGGTCGAATCGTGACGGTTTAGGATTTGGACCGAATTAACCGGAAAGTATCGGACGGTTCGAGAATGTGGACGCGCAAAGAACACGGTTGAAAGTTGAAACGTGTGATGGGAATCTTATCTTTTCACAGGTGGATTTCTAGGAATCAAAAGAATAGCATTGAAAAAAGGAGTTCGATTTAATTAATAATAAATGAGATAGAAACTTAGTATTATGGATAAAATTCAACGCACAAAAAACACAAATGTTGTTACGTTGGAAATTGTGACATGTAAAAAGAGTGCGACTTTTTAAGAATAAACGAATATCATATAATGGAGTTCATGGCATCCATAGAGTCATTCATACTGCTGATAGAGTCATCGTACAAACCACTTCCGTAGTCAGAAACATCTCCAGCTGCACCACCAGCCATATCACCAAAACCAGAAGCCATGTCACCAAAACCAGAAGCCATATCACCAAGATCAGAAGCTATGCCACCAAGTAACATTCCTCCAACCAACCCGGCTCCGATTCCAAGTGCACCAAGTCCTAACAATCCTCCTGTTTTCGATTTTGGTTTTTTTCCTCCACTCTTCATTTGGTGATTTCCATGACCCGAAGGATACCCTGGTGCACCGCTATGCGGATACGCATATGGCCCCGGGGGCGGTGGTGCACCACCATTTGGGAATGCATATGCTCCTGGACCATTTGGGTACGCGTATTGTCCTTGAGGTGGTGGTGCACCGCCATGCGGATATGCATATTGCCCTGGGGGCGGTGGTGCACCGGCTGGATATCCGTATCCTTGAAGAGGTTGTTGAGGCTGACCATAGCCTTGTTGAGTTGGTGGAAAGTATTGTTGCTGATGTTGTGGAGCATATTGAGGTTGTTGACAAGGAGGCGGATGTTGTGGAGCATATTGAGGTTGTTGATTAGGAGTCGGATATGGACCAGGGCCTGGCCCCACCGCCATCGGAACCCCATAGGCACCGGGCATATTCATAGGATCACAAACATTAGCATTTTTGACAACCTTGTATGAAAAATTCAACGTCCCTTTAGGTTTACCTGAAGGCGTTGACACACTATAGCTCAACGACTTCTCCATATGCGGATCACCTTGGAAAAGCTCCTTGATCGGAACAATCACATCTCCCACCTCCTTATCTCCAAAAGGCTTCTCCGCCATGATTTTAAACACCAACGTCACGTTCTGCATCTTCGACATATCCTCACTGATTGCAAACTTCATCGGCTTCCCTTTCCAATTAGGATTTTTCCCGCCATCGGTGTGCACTTCGGTCTTCTGCTTTGATTTTGGATCATTAGACAATGTGACTGATACATAAGGATCCATTGTACCTATGGTGTTTAGATCTTTGAGACCTGAGGCTGACCGAACTCTAATTTCCAAACTCTCCATTTCGATGTATTTTCTCAATACAAGACTTGTCCCAAAGACAATATATCAGTTTTTGTACATATAGAAGTAGGACATGTTAATCAGTTTCTCAACTCGAGTTGGTTTATTGTAATGGAGTAGTAAGTTATTGATGAAGACTTGAGAGTTGTATTATTGTATACAGCTACCTTTAGAGTTGAATAATTCTTGATGCCATGTTAATGGTTGACATTCAAATTGAGTACTTGGTAACATGTTAATTTTATCATGGCAGCTACCAAGTTTTGCTTGTGGCTAATAGATATAATGGGTAACATAAAACAACATTCTAACAGATTACTAATACCTTGAATAAGCAACGTCACCAATAATCCCATATTAATTAAATGCATAAATGTTCAATAATTTGTATAAACAGTTATATTCAAAAGGTGCAAATGGTTGATCTCTTATTCAACTCTATGGTGTTTGAGTTTCGTCATTTTGCAGTCATTTAGTTGTTTTTTATATAATTTTAATATGCTTATAGCCGGTTTGTCTTCTTTTATATTTGTGTTTTCAGATAGTAATCATAGTTTTAAGGTTTTGATGATAACCACCATTTAGTCATGGCATCGTCGAATGGTGCAACATATTGAACTCCTTTGTGTGCTGAACACCTAACTCCCTAGCATGACCAATTATACATGTCAACTGAGGCTGGAATCGATTTCTATCGTCCTACGCAACAAAGTGTAATTTTGAAATACGTCTTGGTAAAGAGAAACACTTTGTTGATGGACGAATCAAAAGTAAACATTTATTTTGCAACAAAGAAGGAAGCAGTAACTCGAAACAGATACACAAGGAGTTCTGGGCAAAAGTCATCAATGGTTGCTTGTAGTAGGTGACGTGCGGTTTTCAGGATGAGTATTTTAATACTTATCCTAATCACGCGATGTCAAACAAATTTATATGTTCCTAAGGTGACCTACGGTCGAGTCCCAAGAGAAAAGCCTAGACGTTGTTTTCTATTGATAGTCACTAATGCAAGTCTACGAAAGATGGAGATTTTTGTATTGGTTTTTTTGTTAAATTATCTAAGTCTAATTAATAGAAATAAAATGCAGCAAGAACCCTACTTCATTCCTAGGTTATGAGATAATGATGCAATAATAATGATGCAAGCATACGAAGCAATGAATGATACGTTTCTTAGGTTATTGTGTTGCGCATTCTAGATCAACTCTCGCTCCTTCTCTAGAATGGATGCAACACTTATGTACGATTCTCAAACTCCCGCTCTATTGAATCGTGTTTAGAACTTGAATTCCATAATCTCAACCTCTCGGTCTATTGATCGGTAATTCAAGTCCACAATGATGTCAACCTAAGGTAATATGTGTTAGTCACTCTCGCACACGAAACACTGCCCTAAACATACAATTCTGAATTTTAAACCTCCTAAGTTCGACTCTCGTTCCTTCCTTAGGCGTATAAAATTCAAAACATAAATAAAAGGAATAAACAAACATATCAAACACTCGTATTGCATGCTAAAAATCTGTTTTACATCAAGATCAAACCCGGGAAATCCTTGAGGATTCCCACCACAATACTACTCAGTCATACTACGAAAATAAATAAACAAAATAGAAATAAAAGTGGAGTAGAGGTTGCCGAAAACCACCTCTTATAAGGCGTAATTGCCGAAAACCACCCCTTATATTTATTAACCTAATTAATTGAATTAACCTAATTAATTAACCTAATTAATGCCTAATTAATTAACCTAATTAATGCCTAATTAATCCATCAAACGGAGATTTAACACTAATTGAACGTTTTCCGTTAAAATGTGTCGGTCAACAAAAGTCAGACGAACAAAGGGTGGTTTTCAGCAATAAAATGTATAAGGGGTGGTTTTCGGCAATTACGCCCTATAAGAGGCGGTTTTCGGCAATAATCCCTAACTTAAAAGATGAGTGATTTGCATTTCTTGCCAATCCAAGACCTTAAACAAGGTCATTTGATACTCAAATGATACCAATTGTTGTACGTGAATTCCATCAACATAGTGTCCCAATCGTACCAACCTCTAAAATGCAAGCTCTCAGCATATCATCTATAATTGACTATATGTTTGAGGTGAAATCATGTAGTGTTAATATGTAACTCTATATATTCCCAAGGTCTTCTACACCGATATTCAAAATACATATATAAATTTTGAAACAATGATCATAATAAATAATATATAGGTACCCCATGCAGACACAAAATGTCTGTCTTCCAAAGAAACTCTCCTACGCCGCAAATTCAGACAACTCCATATTAATTGATCTCTTTTAAAGATATTTGTGACAAGCTAAATTGAGTGCATCTGCAACAACATTAGATTTTCTCAAATAATAAAGAATAAAGTCAAAGTCATTCAATAACTCAACCCATCGATGCTCTCAAAGATTAAAGTTCTTTTGTGAAAACGTACTTCAAACTTGTGATATGTCCATAAAATGTAAACTCGATTCGTTTAAATTATGGTCTACCCTACCTTACCCTTTTTACTCTAGGTTACCCTAAGGCTTTAAAAAACTATTCTATCCTGTCCAACCCTATCCTTTTTACTTTATGTAACTCTAAAGCTTAAAAAAACTATTATACCCTGTCCAACCCTACCCTACCCTTTTTACTATGGATTATTCTACCTGCCCAACTCTACCCAAAAAATATCAAAAGCACGTCTCATAAATGGTCGTAACCTTCCCGACCGATCCTAAATATTTGTAGTATGCCCCACCCGACCGATCCTAAATAATTGTAGTATACCCTACCCGACCATTACTGGCCCTAGGTGATGCTTTGACGACTTCATTTCGACTTTCATGAAAATTTTAAAAAAACATTATATAAGAGTTGTCATATTTTATTGATACATTTCAATCATAGTATATATGAGAAAATTGTAACAAACTGGACAAGGGTCACATATCGCATTCAGGCCTGAGATTATATGTAGGAATTTCCAATATCATAAGCATCATAGTAACCAACCTTGTACTTACCATCAATGTAAGAATTTCCATTATCTAAAGCTTCAAGTTTAAGTTTAAGCATCTGATCTTCATAATTACCATCGTTTCCAGACCATAATCCTTCCTTTTTCTTTGACTTATTTCCCCTCTTTGAACCCACAGTATACCCTGAAGCTGGCCTAGAACACACGTTTTGTGGTGCTCCTCCAGGGTATAGGTACCCTTGCTCAGTTGGAGGGTATGTAGCATATTGTGTTGGAGGATACGGACCAAGACTGCCGTAACTAGACTCTTGCTCAGATGGAGGGTATGAAGCAGATTGTGGTGGAGGATCATATGGACAGGGACCGCCGTACTCATGCTTTGGTGGAGGGTATGTAGCAGTTTGTGGTGGAGGGTATGTAGCAGATTGTGGTGGAGCATATGGACCAGGACCGCTGTACCCATGCTCAGGTGGAGGGTATGCAGCAGATTGTGATGGAGGATATGTAGCAGATTGTGATGGAGGATATGGATCAGGACCGCCGTAGCTAGATGCTTGCTCAGGTGGAAGGTATGTAGCAGATTGTGGTGGAGGATATGGACCACGACCGCCATAGCTAGACCCAGCCGCCATCAAAAGTCCATATCCGTCTGCTTTAGGATCACGAACACTAATATTCATTGCACCAAAACTCACAAGGAGATCATTCGTGAGAATCCTGCATGAATATTTCAATGTGCCTGCATTAGGTTCTCCTAATGGCGTTGTCACGGTGTAATTCCACCTCTCCATTTCTCCATCAGTGTTCATGTCTCCCAACAAATCCTTAACTGGAACAATCACCTCCATCTCGGTCATTTGCATCGAGTTTGGATCAGTGGATAGTGAGACAGCTACGTAGGGATTGCTGTCGTTTTTCAGCTCCTTGAGACGGGAGGCGGACAGAACAGTAATTTCCAAGCTAAAACTATACTCCATATTCTTTCTTTTGATTAGTAAAGTTGATGCCAAACTGAATGACAAATGAAAGTTAGGGTTTTTCAATATATAGGAAATGTTACATTAATTCAACGCCCCTTAATTTTTGACTTTTATTTTTGAGTGACTTTGATAATTTAATCAATTAATCTCTCAAAATCCTAATTCTATTTGACTATACTACCAGTCAGAGCTCAATTATAATGCTCTAGTTTATTCCTTAACACAGCATTAAAATTGGCTATACACGGCTTTTTCATGGTTAACATTCGTGTTTAGGGCTTGTTGTATATTAGCTTGCAGGTTTAAATTCAATCAATTTGAGAACATTTCTATTAGGAAAAATTTCCCCAATACTCATAATAATTACATCTAATATATTCTATGTATTTGTTATTTAATTTTTATAATTTATAATTTGTAGTATAAGAATTAATTTCGAGGCGGACACTCAAGTTTTTGAGAGACAGAAAGACATAATCTCAACCGTTAATTTCTATTCATCTAACGGTAGATATTGATAACAGCCATATTTATCTTTTTTGCAAATCCAACCGTCATATTTAATTAAAAATCAATTTTAATCTCAACCATCAGATTAATCAAAGAATAGTGTACAAGATTAGAGAATGTACATCGTTCTTTCATCTATAACTGATAATAAAGATCCTTAACTTTATTAGTAGTAAGATTAGAGAATTTGAGAAATTATTGAAATGAAAGAACGATGTTACAGGATAATCCGGCGTGGGTTTAAAACCAATGGGCTGGTTTTTAGTGAAAATTGAACTGGTCCGTTAGATCTTATCTGAAGACGATCAACGATCTTATCACAACAAGAATTAAATTTAATAAAAATTTAAAAATATAAGAAATCACTACAAAATAAAACGTTATCGATCAATTAATAATTTTTAATAAAATAAATTTTCTATTAATTAAACAGATTATTAGTTTGTTAAGTTATAATAAGAGTCCTGATAAAACTAAAAATAAATAAGAGTCCTGATAATTGTTTTTATTAAGTTATAATAAGAGTTTTTTTAGTTTGTTAATGGAAAGGATTGGAATATGGAAAGGATGCGATTGTACAATTATTTTTAATAGTTTTACTTTTCAACCTATTTTACTTTGTTTATCATTTTATTTAAATCAATTTAGTAGGAATGCAATTTCGAGCGTTTAAAATATGGTAGAGACTCAGAAAATAATATTGGCAATGACTCCTTGATATAGTTAAGTGGGGATTGTATCATGTGGAACCCCTCCCTTTTCATGGATCCATGAATCTCTCTTTGCATCCGTTGATTGCATTTTCTGTTTGCATTTTGGACGCACCAGATTGTGCCAGCGCATTAATGAGCATGTGCAACTCACGTGTGCATTTGTCATGTGCAACTCACATGTGCATTTCAAAAATGCAAACACGTGGCACAATCTGGTGCACATAAAAAATGAAATCAACGGTGATGAAGGGGGGATCCATGGATCCATGGAAAGAGAGGGGTTCCACATGATACTTCCCCTATATGGGGATATTGCAATTGGCCAATTTGTCGTGGTCTTATATATCAACTAGGCTTGCTTTTAATTAACAAGAACCTGGATTTTATAAGGGCCATTGTCATTATTTAATGGAGTTAGTTGTTCTCAATAAGGAATATTTCAATGAGGGGATGCTAAACCAGGGTGTAATTATTCTACCATTAGATGCTAATCATTTTTTACGAATATTTTGTTAGCGGAAGTCCACTCACTAAACAAGGTGATGAAACATGAAAGGCTTAGAGGATAAGAGGTAGTTTGACCTTGTAGGTTTATGGTTTTGCTTTTGCCAATCAAATTACAACATTTTAAAGTTTACTTTTTCGGATGATTATTTTATAGAGTTTTTGCAATTTTTTCCAGAAAACTTTGGTTAAGAGCATGTCATTTAAGTGCATCTAAAGCAAAATATAACTTGTCATTTGAGCTAATTAAGGATAAACTACTGTTGAGAATAGCTAATTTGAAAATCGTTACTTATAATCTATTGCAGTGTTTTAAACACCCACCCGATTGTCTATTCAATGAAAGTAGTTGACAACGAGTTTTAGGGTGTATTTAATCGAAATACGCATGTATCAAACACAATTTGTAATCCTAGGTAATCCTATAGGGTCAAACCTAAGAGAAGTGATTAGCTAAATTAACTAGTTTTCATTATAAGATTATCTAAAGTGTTTTAAGGGGATATGGTTTACGATTGTTTGGTTCTATCTAATTAAACTAAGGTTGATAGGAGTTTCGAACACTAAAAGGGAACTAGGGGATTATTTCCTCCGTAGACTAGTTTAATTTACATGCAAACATTGTTCGAAACTTATAGAATTAGATTTAGCCGACTTTTTCCTAGGTTATCTTTCAACCCTACTCAATTTGCCGAGGAACTTCTCCACGCCACATTCAATGCTGCTCGGGCAGAGGAGATTTACCTCGGCCGAGCAGATTTTTCCCCAATTATCTTGCTCAGCCGATGTCATTTTTGTTAGGGAGAGGACTACCGAGTATATAAACTTTTTGCTCATTTCAAACTCGGGGCCTTGACTTCGGAACTCGACTCAAAATCTGATGCAGAGTAAAAACGCAGAGGAACAACTAAGGGAAGAAACCCTGATTTTATTTCATCAAACTCAAAACTAACTCACATACGACTCATAATGTCGTATTTATAGTGCTAGGGTTTCTAAAACACGAAAAATAAATAAAATAAAACGACAATGGCAAAACCGTAAATAAACTGAAAACTTCAAAAATCAAAATAAAATAGAAGATGACTCCGAATGCCCAGAAACAAGGTATTATGGGCTGAAATAAGACATCAGGAACTCAAACTGCTAAATTGCACCGGGATGCCTGTTTCGGGTGATCCTGTTTCTCCAAGTATGATACTGCCAACTGATCTACATCATTCCCTCCGGGGAAGGAAAGATTCGTCCTCGAATCTGCACCGGCCTCGTCATCTGAAGAGTCACCTACAAAAGGAACAAGATGCTTCACATTGAAGACGTCAGAAGTATGCACATGACTAGGTAACCGAAGTCGATATGCATTCGGGTTGATCTTCTCAATAATCTCCACTGGTCCAATCTTCTTAGCAGCCAGCTTGCTATACGCATGGGCAGGATAACGATCTTTGGTCAGAATGGCCCAAACATAATCCCCCACATCAAACTCCACTCTCCTACGCCGCTGATCTGCATCAGCCGCGTACTTAGCCGAAACAGCAGTCAATCTCTCATGAGTCTGCTTATGAACAAGCTGGAACTGATCCACAAACTCCTCAGCAGTGGCATGCGGACGGACCTTACTAGGCAGAGCTAGTAAGTCAGCTGGACCCCTAGGTGAGAGGCCATACACAACCCGAAATGGACTGAGACCCGTAGAACGACTGACCACGTGATTATGAGCAAACTCAGCCTGTGGTAGCTTCATGTCCCATGACTTCGGGTGGTCTCCAACCAAGCAACGCAGAAGGTTACCCAAAGAACGATTCACAACTTCTGTCTGACCATCCGTCTGCGGGTGATACGTGCTACTGAAACTCAACTGAGTGTTCACGGTTCGCCACAAACTCCTCCAGAAGTGACCAACAAATCGAGTATCTCGGTCAGACACAATAGAAGAGGGGAGGCCATGCAACCGATACACCTCACGAAAATATAGCTGTGCAACATGAACTGCATCCGAAGTCTTCTTGCAAGGGATGAAGTGCACCATCTTCGAAAACCGGTCAACCACCACATAAATCGAGTCACTACCTCGCTGAGTACGGGGAAGACCCAAGACGAAGTCCATACTCACATCAGACCATGGCTGGGTAGGGATAGGAAGCGGTAGGTATAAGCCTGCATTGGTCGCTGCCCCCTTAGATAACTGACAGGTACGACAGCGAGCCACAAAACGTCCAACCTCCTTCCTCATAGAGGGCCAATAATACGACTCAGCCAGCAACTGAAAGGTGCGATCTCTCCCTACATGACCCTCATTATGCGTCTCCTGGATGAGCATAAGACGTAGGCTGCAATCAGGAATACACAACTGAACCCCCCGAAATAAGAACCCATCCTCCAACACAAAATCAGTCCGAGTACCCTGCTGAATCTGTAAAACCACATCTGAAAAGAAGACATCAGTAGCATACAAATCCAAGAAAGAATCAAAGGCAGGGACATGTGCACGAAATTCGGTCAGTAAGGAATGACGCCGACTCAGGGCATCAGCAACTCGGTTGGACAGGCCCGCCTTGTGCTTGATCACAAAGGTGAACTGCTGCAGGTATGACAGCCACGAGGCATGCCTGTGTGAGACCTTATCCTGGCTCCCAAGATACTTCAGCGAATCATGATCAGTATACAACACAAACTCACGCTGATACAGATAATGACGCCAATGCTTCACGGCCTGAACTACTGCATAGAACTCCATGTCATAGGTACTGAAACGAAGTTTGGCTCCAGCTAACTTCTCACTGAAAAATGCCACTGGTCTGCCCGATTGGCTAAGAACTGCTCCAATGCCCACCTTCGATGCATCACAATGCAACTCAAATGGCTGAGAAAAAATCAGGAAGAACCAGAATAGGGGCTGAAGTCAACAGACGTTTCACCTCCACAAATGCAACCTCCGCATCATCTGACCAACTAAACTTAGTCCCTCTCATACAATCCGTGATAGGGGTCATCAAACCACTGAAGTGTGGAATAAAGCGTCTATAGAATGACGCTAAACCATGAAAATTGCGCACCTCAGCAATAGAAGTAGGGCGGGGCCACGATAATGAGGACGGTTTGGCAGCGCTGCACCCGGTACTAGGTCAATCTGGTGCTGAATGCCACGCAAAGGCGGCAAGGCAGCAGGTAATGCATCCGAAAACACATCTGCAAACTCTTGGAGCAAAGGTTGTACTGCAGCCACTGGAGCAACAGACAGGTTAGCTGCAACAGGATCACAAAACAACAAAAACACCACACCTGATTCCTCCATCGCAGCCTGAAACGGCGCCCTGGACAGCAACATAGGCCGCGAATCCGCAGCTGAATGACTGGGCTTTGCTGGGACCAAAACAATCTTCTTCCCCGGAACAGAAAAGAGTACGTGTTCTCCACCAGAATGCACAACAGACAAATCATATTGCCAAGGACGACCCAACAGAAGATGACACGCATCCATGGGCACCACATCACAGTAAATCTCATCACAATAAGTAGGGCCAATGGAGAAAGAAATCAGCGCTCTCTTGGACACAACAATTCCAGTACCACTGTTCAACCACCCAAGTTTATAAGGCTTCGGATGAGCTTCAGTAGTCAATGCCAGCTTCGTCACAACTGTCTCAGAAATCACATTCTCGAAACTGCCAGCATCAATAATGAACGAACACACCTTCCCCCAATGGTGCATGTCGACTGAAAGACATTATTACGCAACCAATCAACAGGCTCAGCTAGACGAGGGGACAAGAACGTACGCCGCATCAGCAACACCGGACCAATGTCACCAGTCACCACTTCCTCCTCAACAGGCTCCTCATCAAACACAGGAGGACCATCAGTTACCGCAGCACCATAATCCTCACTCTCATTCACGAAAAGGCCACGAGTAGAAGGTGACACTTTCTTCGGGCACTCTGACTGCCGATGCCCATCTCACCGCACCCAAAACACCGCAAGCCGCGTCCCTGTGGGGGACCAGCCGCAACACGACTACTCTCTGCAACTCGAACAGCCCCTGAACTCCCCTGGGAAGCACTACCACTCGAACTGGCAAACGGTCTGGAAACTGTAGCAGCACGTCTCGCCAACTGCTTCTCAGCCTGTAACGCACGCTGATGAGCCGCAGAAACTGTTGGAGGGTCAAACATGTTCAACACATCCTGCAACTGCCCACGTAAACCACCAATATACCGAGAAACCAACTGAACGTCCGACTCAGATATATCAACCCGAGCTAGGCACTGAAAGAAGTCTGTTGTATACTCGTCCACTGACCTAGACCCTTGCGAAGATTCTGAAACCTCTGATAGAGTTCACGCTCATAGTTGAAAGGAAGAAACGCTTGTCTGAGGTGCTTCTTCAATTTCATCCATGAAGTAATCTTCTCCTTACCAGCACGAACACGCGACTTTTTCAACTGCTGCCACCATGCCTGTGCTCTACCACGAAAGTGTATGGTCACCAAGGCCACACGCCTCTCATCAGGGACTTCCTTAAAGTCCAACACCTCCTCCACCTGGGATACCCAATCAATGAACTCCTCAGCCCGTAGGCCACCATCAAAGTCAGGGATATCAACTCTGAACCCTTGCTCCCAACGCCGATCACGAGGAACACCCTCCCCAAAAGGGTTGTCGCCATCCTCTGATCCACCATCGTGACGCATGGCTGTAAGTTGTGCCACCTGACGGGTAAGATACTCGACCTGACGGCGCAGGTCAGTGTTCTCGCGATCTCCAAAAGCATCCATATCACGACCAACTGCAGCGGCACCTCTAGGTCTTCCTCGAGCCATCGCAGGACCTTCTGAAATCTGATACCAATATGATGCAGAGTAAAACGCAGAGGAACAATTAAGGGAAGAAACCCAAATTTTATTTTATCAAAACTCAAAGCTGCTCACATACGACTCATAATGTCGTATTTATAGTGCTAGGGTTTCTAAAATACGAAAATAAACAAAATAAAATGACAATGGCAAAATCGTAAATAAACTGAAAACTTTAAAATTCAAAATAAAATAGAAGATGACTCTGAATGCCCAGAAAACACCATACGTCCCGAGCGATGCTCAGGAGTTCGAAACAAGGTGTTGTGGGCTGAAATCGGACATCAGGAACTCAAACTGCTAATTTGCACCGGGATGCCTGTTTCGGGTGATCCTGTTTCTTCAAGTATGAAACTGCCAACTGATCTACATCATAATAGCTCTGTTATTCCATAAAATCTTCAACTCATCAATTAAAGGCATCATGAACATATTTAAACACTTCCGTGGAGATTTGGGGCTGGAAATCAAAAGAGTGAGTATGTATATTCTCTTTGCATGCACATACAAGGTGGCAAATTATAAGGTGTCACGAAAACAGGCCACGTGCTATGTGAAACATCCGATGCTTTAAAAGGATTAAAACCATCAGTTGCTAGTCCAAGACGTACATTACGAACCTTATTAGCAAATTCATGAAAGTTCCCATCAAAGTTTTCCATGTTTCTCCATCAGCAGGAGGTCAAAGATCATCAACACTTATAACTCTTTCGGCATGCCACCTCATTCCCTTTGTTATACGAGGCAACATGTAAAGTCTTTATAACCTTGGAGTCAATGAGAAGTATCGCACCACTCTTCTTGGTATCTTCCTACTATTACCTTCACCATGTGCATATCTAGATTTATTGCAAACAGGACAAGTATCCAAATCTTTATGCCCTGCATAGAATAATACACACCCATACTCGCACATGTGTATAGCTTCGTATCCTAGACCCAAGTCCTTCAAAAAATTAATCTGACATCTTGATAAGAATTTGGATAGTTATTTTCCTTTGGAAGCAATTCTTTAGTGAGTCGCAAATGATCATTGAGATTCTTATCAGACCATTTGTTCTCAATTTTCATTTGCATTGCCTTCAAAACAGTCTCAAGCACAATTTTATCACTATCAGAATATAGAGGCTTCTGAGCTTCATTTACAACTCTACAATACTTGTCATAAGCAACCCTTCCAAATGAATCATCTTCATTATCAATCATCAAGTCACTAACATTCTCAAACTGGTCTCGAAAAGGAAAAGCATCATGAATAATATTCATTGTGAGATTTATCTCCAAAAATCTATCATCATGATAGTTTGATCGGTCTTGACAAGATTTACCATGTAAGGTCCATGTGGTACGTGTATGTTTCAAAATACCGTGTCGTTGCAAATGCCAATAGATCTCATTTGGTGTGATTTTTTCACCGTGCAATTTCCAGTGATTGCAAGGGGAATATTCCATCAAAGCACATCAAAATGAAGGCTTCCAATACAACAACACCTCTACAATTTTTGAATAAACACAGCAATTTGAAAAATACAAAGAGTACTTGCCTCAAACACGCTCTTTCTTCTGCAAATCGAAGTTAAAAATGATAGCCATTGCAAGTTAGGAAGGTGAGAAAGGTTGGTTGTGTTTCTTGATGAATAGTTCAAATTTAGCACACATATGCGATAAATAATTGCAAACTTTGTCGCATCAACCATATTTCAAGTCACGAGTGAAGTTGGAAGATCACTCTTTAATCAAAATTCGACCGTTGGAGAAAAAATATAATTGATTTAAATGTGAGAAGCACTAGACTGTGTCGCATATGCAACAACCACATAAATATAAAGGCAACAAAATGTGAAATTGTCAAGTAAATTTTCCATATAAAAACTATAAGGCTAATGAATACATAAGTAACTTTTATCGTCTTTCACATATAACTTTATGTGACAAATACGTATGACACAATATTTTATTTTAGTCACATTAAATGTAAAATGGGGTAGTGGATGAGCTCTACACATCGTCGAAATAAATTTATCAAATAATCCACCCCAATAGACTCCATAACTCCTTCAAATAGCCCACATATGCCCTTCTTCAATTGCTTCCAGATCCACTGCATGAAGACCCTACTGCGGCGGCGATGTCCGCCTCTTTTATTACCCATAGTTCCTATTAAAACAAACTGTTACGTTACTGTAATGCAAAAATGGGTAGACTCGAAGTAAATAAACTATACCTGCTTCTCCATTAGATGTTTGCATAACTTGAGCTGGAAAATCTTTTGAGGGGAAGCTCAGTATTTATACTAGAAATCGTTTGGTGCTATTTTTTAGAATGATCGTTTGACTTAGTTACATAAAATAGAAATATTAAACAAAATGACGCCTCACCAACATTCATTACGTTAAGTGCAACATAATCTAATTCATTTGACCACTCCCATACAAATATGAGTTAAGTGTAGTATTTAAATATTTATCTCAATATGAGTTTGTAAAATCAATAATAAAAGAGTACTTACCTCAAACATGCTCTTTCTTCTGCAAATCCAAGTTAAAAATGATAGCTATTGCAAATGAGGAAGATGATCAAGGTTGGTTGTGTTTCTTGATTAGTAGTTCGAATTTAGCATACATATGCGATAGATAATAGCAAAATTTGTCGCTTAAGACATATGCACAACTACCCTTTAATTACATCAACCATATTTCAAGTCATGAGTTAAGTTGGATGATCACTCTTTAAATAAAATTTTACCATTTGAGAAAAAAATTGTATTTGATATAAATGTTAGAAGCATTAGATTGTGTCGCATATGCAATAATCACATAAATACAAAATCAACAAAATGTGAAATTGTCAAGTAAGCTTTCCACATAAAAACTATAACGCGAGTGAATACGTAAGTAACTCTTATCGTCTTTCACATATAACTTTATGTGAAAAATACACATGAGAGAAGACTTTATTCTAGTCACATTAAATGTAAAATGACGTAGTGATGGAGCTCTACACATCATCGAAAGAAATTTCTCCTCCAATATAATCCTCTCCAGTAGACTCCTTAAAATAGCCCACATATACCCTTCTACAGTTGCTTCCGGATCCACGCATGAAGGCCCTATTGCGGCGGCGACGTCCACCTCCTTATTGTCCATAGTTCCTATTAAAGCAAAAAGTTTATTAGTGTAATGCAAACTTGGAAAGATTCGAAGTAAATAAAATAGAAATATTAAACAACATGATGCCTCACCAACTTTCATTACGTTAAGTGCAGCACAATCAATTTCATTTGACCAATCCCTTAAAAATCTGAGATAAGTGTAGTATTTAGATATGTATCTCAATATGAGTTTGTAAAATCAAAAAGAGTACATACCTCAAACATGCTCTTTCTCCTGCAAATCCAAGTTAAAAAATGATAGCCACTGCAAATGAGGAAGATGAGCAAGGTTGGTTGTGTTTCTTGATGAATAGTTCAAATTTCGCATATATATGCGATAGATAATAGCAAAATTTATCGCATAAGATATATGCACAACTACCCCTTAATTGCATCAACCATATTTCAAGTCACGAGTAAAGTTGGAAGATCACTCTTTAATTAAAATTCGACCGTTTGAGAAAAAAACTATATTTGATATAAATGTGAGAAGCACTAGATTGTGTCGCATATGCAACAATCACATAAATACAAAAGCAATAAAATGTGAAATTGTCAAGTAAGCTTTCCTTATAAAAACTATAACGCGATTGATTACATAAGTAACTCTTATCGTCTCTCACAAATAACTTTATGTGACAAATACATATGAGACAAGATTTTATTCTAGTCACATTGAATGTAAAATGGCCTAGTGTGTTATGATAGCATGATGCTTGAGTAGGGGAAGCCTTGAACCATACGTTTACTTGAATTACTTGTTATTAATTGTTAGACTAGTTGACTAGCTTGACGGTGACAAATAAGAGTAACACACTAGGATAAATATTTACTATCTTGACGGGATTTATAGCTATTTGGACTAGATACGAATTAATATCACATAGACTTTGATCGGAATATGTGTAAGAATTAGGAAGCCTTGACGGGACACTAACTATATGGAACCTTAATAACAGATGTTAGAATCGAAGATAAAGTATGCATTCATAAATGACTGTATACGCCGGTATATGTCTTGGTATTACTAAACGCACTAGCCACTGCTTGCGCAGTGTTTGGTGCACTTCTCGTTCACAACCCATTAAAACCAATCGCTACTTTTAGTTTCAGAAAGAAGATTAATCTACCAGCATTCTCGGAGGGATTGACCCTTACTTAGTTGTTGTACTAGAGTAGAAAAAAAGATTGATTTGATGCGTACAACGACGCGCGTTTAAATATGCTTACAAAAGATTATATTAAGGCAGAGAGAAAAAATAGAGATCCCACAAAAGTATACCACCAGTTCATATCGGAATAGTGGGCCGAATTAATGGCTGGTAGGAGCACCCAAAAATTTATTAAAAGATTGATGGCTGCTTGAGAGCATGACTGAATAAATATCACCATGCATGTTACCTCTAGAAGCGAATACGTGTCGAATGAAGAAATTTTAAAAAAGGAGAGATGATAGAAGCTCTACAAACTTCGATAAATGTACGTCAATAGTTTGATTTTAATTCAAGCTTTGGTCGCTCAGATTCAATTTGGTTCATCGATTCCAAATTTCTAAATTGACCTATAGCCAACATCATCTTTTTTTTTTGCTGGAACTCCCTTCTATCACCAAGCCAGAAACTCTCTTCCCTCTCTCTAAACTATCCGCTGCTCCCCTCTATCACCGACCTCCTCCGTGTCGGATGTCTCAGCTCTGGTGGTAGCTCGAGGTTGTTTTGTGTGTTGGTGGATTGGGTGGCTAGTGGAGTGACCCCTGGCTTTGGGCTCGGATGGTTCACGCTTCCAGATTTTTCACCGTCCGATGCTCCGGTCTGTGTTCCAGCCGTTCCTGATGGCTGTGGTCTTCCTGTGTCCGCCTCGTGTTGGTGGGTGGTGGCGGTTCTCGTCTGGATGTTGATTAACGCAGGTTCACTAGCTCTTTTCTTTCATTGCTGAAGCCGACGTCTGACGCTTTTTGTCCTCTGCGCCGCGCTCCGGTGGTCTGGTGCACTAGATGTGCTCTGTTTTGTGGGTGGTTCTGCTGAATCATTCTTCTAGTTTTTTTTGTGTTTTGGTGCTTTTTGTGACATTGTTGGTGGAGCCATGGTTGTTCGGGTGGTGCAGCGCGGCTGTTGTCCCGGTCCTTTGATCTTCGTCAGGCGCCAAAGGTTCTGCTCTGCCTGGTCTTCGGTGGTCTTCGTTCGTTCTGCCAGGGATGTGCTGCTGGTCCACTGGTTTGCTTTCGACCCGGTGCTGGTCGCCGTTCGAGCGCGGCGCGATAGCTGCCTAGTTCAGCTGCTATGCTACGTGGCTCGTCTCTTCTTTTTGTTTTTCTGGTCTTCTGTGGTGTGCCCACGTGTTCAAGCAGTTGCTGATGATATGGCGGTCCTGTTGCTGTCACGTGTCGGACGACTTAATCTGTTCAAGTTTTGGGCCGATTATATGGCCTGCAACCATTTTCCCGGCCCATTAATCACTGCTCACGTGTCCCAGCAAGTGGTTTGGTTCTTTCCGTGGATTAATCAAGCTGAACCGTTTGGTTCAATTATATTTTTCTCAGTCAGCTCGGTTTGGACCAACTTCAACTAGTCCTTGATCGGTTCGTGTTCGAGGATATCTTTCTGGATTTACACAGTCATTATTATTTTGCTATCATTGCGTTCTCGGAAGCGGATCATCAAAGACGTACTTTAATTTCCAGTACATTTTTTATACACTATTGTTGTACGTACCGAGGCAAAGTACTCGGTTTAGTTCTTCGTTTATCTTTTCAATACCTTTAGACTAGACCGAGTCAGACTAACTTCTGTTAGCCTTGTACGTTTGGCCTTTGGCCTTTAATAAAAAAAACATCATCTTTTTGCTTTTACCTTAAGGTGATTTATTTACGTGTTTTAGACGTTAGTTTATGGATTAGTTTGTAACAAATTTTTATTTGCATTTCTGATTTGTTATGCGTTAAGTCCAGTCACTACACCATTTTACCCCTAATGCAACGAAAACGATAATTCGTCGTATAAAAATAACGTTACATAAGTACCATGCGACGATAATAATATGTTACATAAAAAGTTGTTGCATAAAGACACTTTTTGCAACAAAAATCAATACAACCGTTCTTTTATGTGGCATATGTTGAGAAATATTACAAATACTAAATTAACAAAAATACGAATTTTGCAAAAAATATCTTATGCCACATTTGAAAATGCCACAATGATGTGTTGTTGCATAAATCTTATCGAAGCAACATATGTTATGGCAAGACTGGTGACATGTTGCATAAACTCTAACCCCCCTGAACCCTAACCTATGAACCCTAAATCATAAACAAAACATATTGGAATAACTTTTATTACACCTGATTTTTTAATTGAACTAGTCAATTACGATAAAGAAATTAAATTGAATTTGTATATTTGAAATAATTGTTTGAGATAATGATAAGCGGAGAATAAGTCAAATCACTCCAAACTATCTAAGTGATGTAAATAAGTTAAAAAAAAGAGAGAAATAAGGATTAAATAAATGAAAGCATGCTAAGTCGGTGAACAATAGGCACATGTAAATAATGTAGTCTCTGGACGCGTTAATACTTTGTTCCATCCATAGCACACACGACATTGTGAGTTCTTATTACATGCTCTGTGGATCATATATCTACTTATCCAGATGAAGAACCTCCGCTAAACCTTACTTTTGATTTTGTTTAGTCATTTAGATTTCATGACTTGTGGGTGACTCACAATTTTAAGAAAATGCATCTAGTAGTCATCAGTGACTGATTTTGACGAGTACGATTTCATTTATTTTCTGCATAGCAATAGACCACTATTTGTAGTTCAAGATCTTTATTTATACATGGTACTATGGTAGCATGTCAAGGCAAGCATGATGGTTAGTTTTTTTGGTCTAGCAGTTTACATGCTTTGGAAGTTAGATCACCGTATTAATCACAAAATTGGAGACCTTTTGCTCTTTAATTTAAGTAAATTTATAGATAATATATAGTTAAACATGAAACAAGATGATTGTTTTCATTATACGTACGTTTGTGAATTTTAGGCATTTTGCTTGGTTGTTTTAATATTTTTGAAATAACAAATCATTGTGTGTTTACATACTTGTCAAATTTTTTTGTTTTAGAGCCAAAATTTCATCTTTGGTGTGTTACCAAATAATTGGAGGGAATATGAAAATATTGGGGGCAATGTGAAAATATTAAAAAGTATGGTCAAAATAACATCTTAAAGACTTTAAACCCTAGTTGCTTTTTGTTTGCCGCTTGCCGCTCGCCTCCTTCCTCTAAATATTTCAATTCCAAGCTTCATGCCAATTTCGATCAGATGGCTCTTCTTACATACTACTTCCAACCTCAACATACTTGAACCCTAAACCTCCTCTTCTTTCTATTTCAAAATTTGATTCTGCAAAACTTTCACAATCTCCGAAGCCAGAGTGTTGCTCCACCTCAGTGGACTTATGTGCGTTGTCCTTAACCTGCGAGTGGTCTATATAGTTGTAGTCGAGATGGCTAATTGGGGCTACGGTGCGTTGTGCTATGCTTTCCGCTATTGTATTTAGATATAATTTCAATGTGACTCTATGTTTTTAATATAGGAAAATGAAGCTTCTGTGACTACAACAATTGCTCAAAGGGAGGTACAATATGGGCAAGATTAGTCTCCCGTGATGGTATTTATTTGTAATTGTTGGGGATTTCTCCATGCTTATTGCTGATAGATATACTACTTGTTTTGGAGTTTACTCAATAATTGTTTTTTGTTTGGTAGATGAACAATTAATGAGTTGCAAGGTTAATGGTTTGGTATGTGTGTTGCTCTAAGATGAAGAACCTGAACAAGGAAGAATTGTGCACATACTTTGTCAACAAAGCACTAGATTTTCAAGGGGAAGCTCCAAGTTTAAAACACGGCCCTATTACTGTCCATTGCAGGAGTGTCGACACTAGTTGCATTCTTAGTCATGAACTTGGATCCTTTGAAATTGTGAAGAAACCTAAATTTGAAATCTTGTATAAACCAAAGCCAAACCTTGGATATAGAGAATTTTTGTATGCAAGATTTATGTAACTGTTTTGATATATAAAGAAATTGTTTTAAAATGTTGTATTAGTTTTATATAATTTGTTAATTTGTGTCACTTAAAAATTGAAACTGGGTGTTGCATAGTATTATAAATTGGGTGTTGCATAAATTAGGCTTATGCCATGTTTTTCTTGCAACGTAATTTGTTTGTCTCGTAAGTTATATTTTATGCCACGTACACCAAAATTGGTCATGTTGCATAACATCGATGCAACGAGGGTTAAGCGACGTTCACTTATGCGACGACGGTTCGTTGCGTTTTATTTTAAGCCACGTTTTTAGACTATAGACAACAAATTTTTTAGCGTTGCATAAGGGGTAAAATGGTGTAGTGAGTGATATTGTTCTTCAATTTCAATGATTATGACTTTCTTGTCATATTTGTTCCCCTTTTTTCTAGTTATTTCGAAGTTTGATCTTTTACGTTTGTTTTTTTTCATTGTTATGAATAGTCATAACTCATAACAATACATAACTATTTATTAAATATTTAACAAATTTCATTATTTTAGATGCATACAATATATAACGACGGATACAAGTTCTAAACGTTTTAAGAAATTACTATTATGGTACACAACTGAGACATTGCTAGTGCTAAGAACCTTGGGCATCATGAGAGCCAGTGGCGGATCCAGCTGTCCCGGAAAGGGGGCCGAAATTCAGTGGCTAAGCAAGAAACATTAATCAAATTTAAAAACAGGCAAATATAAAACATTCTTTTCTACTAACAAAGACAGGCTACTCAACTTTCAAACCCTTTACGTCCGGTCCGCCGAAGCTTGGCAGGGTACATTCCCCATGCCAGCCCCGGCTGGATCCACCCCTGATGAGAGCACGGCTCCTTCTCCACCAATTCTGGTCGAAGATACCCAAAATAAAGGAATCAGGGAAACGTCATCCAATATGCAATGACGTTCTTTGTTTCTACACAAATACAGTTATAACTGAGATTTTTATCCACTAATCTAAACAAGTTCCTAAAAGAGGTTGAGACTTGAGACACTCTTCAAGATGAAGACTGGCACATAATATATTTGAGTGAGGTTCATTTGAGACTCTCAGTCAATTTTGAGATCCTGAGACCTTCAATTGGAGGTCTACAAATCACTTCTTTAATTTTTTGTTTTAGCGAAAAGTCACGATTCACAAACAAAGTGAAAATTTGCAAATAGATAGGTCAAAATGCACACAACGGAAAAAAATAAATACATCTGTGCATTGAGGGTCGCAAGGAAATTACACTCTACTACACCTACTACATAACGTGTACTTGTATTTTCTATATCCTTGGTGGGAAACAAAATACTAGGGAATATTTTAGTAGTACTATGGAGATGATTGATCAAACTTATAGTATTTGTCAACGGCAACAGACACTTCCCAAGTGCAGCTCATTCCTTTTGGTATCACAACCAAATCTCCTGCCCCAAATTCCACAAACTCGGACGATCCTTTAGTGCATGCCTTCACTTTGCCTCTTACTAGATAGCATGTTTCCTCAGCGTCAAATTTCAGTGGATATGTCCCTGGAGAGCAACCCCATCTGCAACAAAGTACGCATAATTCAGACTTTTCAAAATACTGATCACACTCAACCAATAATATTAATTGTGTTCAAGCATAAAAAGCAATGCATCAATCAATGCAACCGGCTCCCTCTTTCTTTGAATTCTAACTAAACCAGATTGTGAATTCTGATATCACAATTTCACATCTGTAGCCCTAATTTCATATTATATTCTGTAAATAAATAACAAGCTGATTCTATACATCTGTATATCATGAAGTCATTCTCAAAGCATAGTTAAACAAGTAAAAACAGGTGAAGCAACTACATATACAAGACAGAAATAAAGCACTTACTTTGGCCAGGATTTGATGCCAAGTTGGGACAGTGTCGACTCAGATGGATTCTTCTCAACAATGATCTTCAGACTACTGCTGGAGGAGGATGAGGTGGAGCTTGAGGCCATGGAGCAACCGCAGTCTAGCAATCAAGCAAGGCTGATACTCTTTTGTGATAGACAAATTCAGAAAGATCATGCCAGACAGAGAGATGGGTAGGTTTATCTTTATACCTCACTCGTGTCTTTTTGTTCTCTCTCTATCTCTGGAATAGTAACTTAGTCTTATGTGGACTTTTTGACCAAGTTACACGATTAATGTGATTGGGTGAGAAATCCCACACACCAGCATAAGGCAACCCATTTAAAAGTATGTGTATGTGGATAAGACTGAGATTGAAGAATCACGGCTTCCCTGACCTTAAGGCCCTCCAACTTTTCTACTTAATTACTCATGGTCTTATTTTAACTGGTATTAATTAAGAGATTTAGCATTTTGGACGGTCAACTAAGGCCACAAATTAGGACAGTCTCATGTTATCAGTTTGAGAAGAATCGGCTTTAAATTAGATATTTGTATGTCCTAGTCAAAGTTTGACTGGACATTGATATTGAAAACATGTCTAACTAGGGACACGTGGGATATTATTATTTGTTGGAAATGATTAGATGCTTTGACCATGCAATGACTGCCTTGAAGATACCGACAAGTTTTGGCATTAAATTATTTGTTATTGGGATTTGGAGGTTACGGTCTTTTTGGTTTGGGGGTACTGTTTGGACATAACATACATTTAACGTTATGTTGCTGCTACATGATGATGACACAAGAAATAATGCAATGCGACATCTGATCATTCAATACATGGCACGTGCAATAATTGAGCATTATCAGTGTTTTGCCATGCTGAAATATATTGCCTAGAGCCTTCTTCATGATCCAACGTTGTTGAAGGTTTCCAAGAGTTGGAGCAGTTTGCAAGTTGTAATTAAACTAATCCGAAATTAATTTATTGAATTGGATGGTACTATGCCAGGAATACAACTAAGAGATTTATAATGCAGCCGCTTAAGCAAAAGCCGCATAAGAAAGCTTACATGACTATATAACTAGTCAGTCGCTTAGCAAACCCTTTGTGACTAAAGGTAAGCGAGAAGCGGATCTTTGTCACATTGACGATACAACGCGACAAATAACTAAGCGACAGCCCGTAGTTTGTTATGTTATTATATTTTTAAGGGACAATTGCAGTAAACCACCATTATAATGGACCATTTTGCAGTAAACCACCATTATATATCCAAAAATTACGAAACGAGTATATAATAACTCCACCGTTAACAAAAAACCACCAAGTACACTAATCCGTTAGAAGTTGTCGTACACGCGCTGTAGATACGTGTGTTTATTGTATTTCTAAAATTAAGTCGATCTTTTTAATCAAACAAAAAAATTCTATTTACTTCCTCGACTCCCTTTGCAACATCGCCGCTTGAAGGTCGATTTAGGGTTTTGTTCTCTCTAGTGGTGCGAATCGTTGTTCGTCAGTGGGTAGTGAGAATCAGTATTCGATTTAGTGTTCGAATCGGAGATAAGTGTTCGATTAAGGGTTTTTCTGATCTTGCGATTTAGGGTTTGCTACGATGGCCGCTCGAAAATACTGCTTTGTTTTTAACTTATTAATGCGCTTTAAAAAAAGAAGCGATGTTGTATATATTATGACTAATTTATCATGTTTATTATATCGTTTCAAATAATAAACTAATTTATAACAACGTTTAATTTATAAAAGCGCTGTTGTAATTTGGGTTCTAAACCCTCAATCCAAACCCTAATTATAACAGCGTTTAAAAAAAATAAATGCTGTAATATATATTAAAAATAATAATAAAATAATTTGTTTTTACAGCGTTTAAATTAAAATAAATTCTGTGATTTATTTGTTATTTTCAAGTTTTAAAAATCGGGTAATATTTTTTTAAGGTTGTTGTTAAGTTAAGATTTTAAAATCTGAATTAGTAGCATTCTATTTATTAAAATATCATGAGAACATAAATAAGCATTTGAAATCATTGCTATTTGAAAATTTGTACCGTGTCTCTCTACTAAGCAATAGGTTGAACATTGTACATTTTGATCAACTATATTTTTCATTAATAAAACCACAACAGAAATGCAAATGATTTTTTGAAGTAAATGAGTTATAAGCTTCATTAATCAAACTTTCAACTAAATTTGTTTTATAATAATAAATGAACTAGGTATTGACCCGCGCTGTGCGCGGGGTGATGGATTTAACGAAATGTATTCTAACCCAAAGGATTGGATTGGATTGAATTGGATTGAAATCATAGAAACGAACGCGAGTTAGGGTTGAAATCGAAACAAAATTAAAATTAACATACCCAAAACATTCCCAGAAATGGATCGGATTGAATCAGAGATGAAATCGGCATAGTGTCGCCGGCAATAGAATCAGCATAGTGTCGCGAGTTAGGGTTGAAATCAAAACGCTCGTTAGGTTGTTTTTCTGGGTTGAAATTAAAAGTTTTTACAGTTCAGTCCTCCATGTTTTAAAAATATTATTATTCAAAAAAGCCAGCCAATCAGAAAAAAGGGAAAAATAATTCAAAATTCTAAAAAAATGACACATAGGCCAAGTTGCTCACACGACGACACGTGTCCAATCATACATCCCCCAGAAATGGATCAGATTGAATCAGAGATGAAATCGGCATAGTGTCGCCGGCAATAGAATCAACATAGTGTCGCGAGTTAGGGTTGAAATCAAAACTCTCGTTAGGTTGTTTTTCTGGGTTGAAATTAAAAGTTTTTACAGTTCAGTCCTCCATGTTTTAAAAATATTATTATTCAAAAAAGCCAGCCAATCAGAAAAAAGGGAAAAATAATTCAAAATTCTAAAAAAATGACACAGAGGCCAAGTTGCTCACACGATCACCCGTGTCCAATCATACATCCCTTTTAATATATATATGATTCTATGAAAAAAACAAAACAAATAACAACTGTTTATAACAGCGCTTATAGTGTAAAGGCGCTGTTGTAAATGACATACCACAACGCTTAATTGTTATAAGCGCTGTAAAAAAATATCAGTAATTCGATTTCCTTAAATAAAAATTATTATTTATATTTTACAGCATTTTTATATTAATAAGCGCTGTTAAAAATTATAAATTACTTGATTGGTCGATACGGTTTCGCGCAGATTTTAATCCCAATCGTTGCTTAAATGAATCTAACAGTCCATATTCGATATTAAAAATTCAGAATTTTCAGTCACCCGCACAAACTTCTCGCTAACATCTTTTTATATATATCCAAATATTCAACAAAATTTACATTGAAATTTTCAGTCCAAATGTTCTTCGTTACACATAAACTTCCCGTTTCAAGTAAGGATAAACACCTTTTTGTTTTGTTTGATATTAACTTTGTTTTATAATATATTTTTTGTAGATTTGTCAAATTGTATGATACATGTCGAGAACGATGAGATAAATTCAAGACGACCAATGAGGCAAATTCAAGACGAGTATTGAGACAAATTCAGCACAAAGGCCATGGTTTTGGTCCATAATTTTTATTTGTTAATGTTTGTATAAATCGAATGTTAAAATCGATTTCAATATCATTGTAAAATTACGATTTAAATAAAAAATAAATAAAGAGAATTTATAATCAAAACTGATTCCCTTTAAAGCGGTTATAAATATTATTAACTTTCCAAAACTGTCTTCTCAAATCTCCGTAAATATAATAAATCTTACCACGCTTTATTATAATTTGATTTAAAATCTTATAGTTAACAGCGCTTTTATTTTGAACGCTGTAAAATTAAACAAATTCATTAAAATATCGATTTAATTATTTTAAAATAATCAAACGTTTACAGCGCTTAAGTCCAAAAAATGCTGTAAAAAGTATAAACATACAACAGCGCTTTGATAAAACAAGCGCTGTTGTATGTTAACATTTTTTACAGCGTTTTTTCTTAAACGCTGTAATATTTAATTTTCGAATTACTTTAATTTTCTAATTATTAAAAATAATTATTATTTTACAGCGCTTAAATAAAAACGCTAGGTAATATGTTAATTAAACGATGATAGAACACTTTTGTATGCTGTTTTAGGTCCTTTACACTACTTGCAATTCTAACATATTCAGTATAAGATTACGCTTTTGGTGTAGTTTTGTATCTCAGGTTGATTAGAAGAGTTAGAACAAAAGTGCAACAAGAAGACTGAATTTCGGAACAAAAGACAACAAAGAGACAACAAAGCCAAGATCAACTAGCGCGCGAGCAGTATGGCGCGCGAGTGTGGGTCGCGGAAGAGCAGAGCGGAACGATGACGTCAGCAATCAGCGAAATATCCGGAGCGATGACGTCATCACGCGCTAAGAATATTTCTAAGTTCGGTTTTTGGAGATCAAATATTCCCAAAGCTGATTTTTAGAGATAAAGATGATTTCCTACAGATTTTCTTGCCTAATAGTTCGTGGAAACCCTAGGAGGCAAGAGTATAAATACAAAGCTTCATGGAAATCACAGACATACTGCGTAGAGGGGACTAAGCGGCTCAGAGCGGAATTTAGATCTAGCCGTGCGCGCGAGCTGCTGACGCGAGCCAGACGACGCATCACTCAGATTTGTTTTGTTATCATAGTTGTTCAATATTTATTCTTGAGATGAATACATTCAGTATGAGTAGCTAACTTACTGAATTCGGTTTGGATTCAGATCTATGAATGACATGTTTTGAGGTTTTGTTCTTAATTGCATGATAAATTTAGTATTATTATTCCAAGCTCAATTGCATGATAATTAGGTTAGACAATTAAGCGAAGCCTTGCACCGCAGACTTAGTTGTAGAATCTGTTATCTATAGTTAAACTATCAGAAGTACGTGACTATGAATGATAGGAGTGACTGATAGAGTGCAGTTGTACGCTACTTTAAGTCCTTTATACTGCTTTTATTCTAACATATTATGGTATAAGATTACGCTTTTGGTGTAGTTTTGTATTTCAGGTTTTTGAAGAAGAGTTAGAATGAAAAACGCAACAAGGGAGGCTGAATCTCATGCAAAAAAAGATAACAAGGCAAAGACAACCGACAAATGGCCACTGGCGCGCGAGCAACATGGCGCGCGAGTGAAGGTCGCGCAAGAGACAGCAAAACGGTGACGTCAGCACATAGCGAGATATCCGGAGAGATGACGTCATAACACGCGAGAAATATTTCTAAGTTCAGTTTTGGAGATTTAATATTTCCTAAGCTGATTTTTAGAGATATAGATGATTTCCTACAGATATCCTTGCCTAAATATTCGTGGAAACCCTAGGAGGCAAGGCTATAAATACAAAGATTTATGGAGATCACATAGGCACGCAGAAGGGACCAGACGGCTCAGAGCAGAATTTCGATCCGGCCGTGCGCGCAAGCTGTCACGCGAGACTGCCGACGCACCACTTCAGATTTGTCTTGTTATTTAGTTGTTATCCAATTATACTTGAGATGTATTCATTCAGTATGAGTAGCTAAACTCACTGAGCTCGGTTTGGATGTTGATCTATGAATAATATGTTTTGAGGTCTTGTTCTTAATTTGCATGATTAAGTTTAGTATTATTATTCCGAACTCAATTGCATGATAATTAGGTTAGACAATTAAGCGAAGCCTTGCACCGCATACTTAGTTGTAGAATCTATTATCTATAGTTAAACTATCAGAAGTACGTGACTGTGAATGATAGGAGTAACACTAGAATAGGCAATAGCTACCTTGACCGGATTCGTTATTGACTAGACTAGATTGAGTAATAATATCATACAGACTTTGACCGGAATGTATGTGTAAGTTATTAAGCTGTGACAGGACCTTAATCTACGTGGACAATTATATCATGTACCATTAGTGACCGAGGATAAACATAGAATTCATAGTGAAGCATCCGAACCGAGATCATCTCTTGCATAGTTATTTACATCTTTTTCACTTGCTGTCTGTTTGTGCGCCAGTGGTACTCGCGCACCAGTTTCTGTCGTTTCTTTGTACTTTTTGCTCACAACCCCAATTCTTAGTTTGTAGTTTGAGAAGAGACTTCCACCGTTCCCTGTGGATTCGACCCCAGCTTGCCGATACTATACTAGTAAGGAGAGTCGGGATAAATTTGCAGCACTCAACGACGTGCTCGTCAAATTTCGGCGCCGTTGCCGGGGAACGGCTAGAGAAGTTTTCTTTTCTTTTCCTTCGTTATTTACTTTTTGTTTTTCTTATATAAAAAGCCAAAAATATTAGTTACGTTTAATTTAGCTGTTGTTTTTGTTTTGCATGGAAGATTTTGGCGAGAATAGTGTCATCGGCAGACGAGTAGGAACTCCAGACGCGCCAGCGCGCAACGCTGACAACATCTTCGCTCGCCTGAACCCAGCTGAACTCGAGGCAATCAGAAGAGAAGTACGCAGAGACTTAGAGTTCAGAATGGACGTTGAGCTACCCAGAAACGACAATCAGCTGAATGATAACATGGATGGACGCGCGCCACCTCCTGTCGCGCGCGTGCCTGCTCAACCATGGCGCGACGCACCATCAAGGAGATGTCTGCTCCTCAAGCTGTGAATCAACCATGGTGCAAAGTTCCATGGTATGGCTAGTGAGAATCTGGTGAAACACGTACGAGAGTTCGCGGCAATCTGTGAGAATATGAGCAATGGGAATGAGGACCCAGAGTTGTTGAAGCTTAGAGCCTTCCCGTTTTCACTATGTGATTCAGCTCGACAGTGGTTGATGGGGCTAGCTCCGGGTTCAATAAGGACATGGCCCGAGTTACAAGAACGGTTTCTAGACAAGTTTTATCCCGCGGCCAAGGTGTCACTGCTACGTAGAGAGTTAGCTGCGCCGAAACAGTTGCATGGAGAGTCGCTATCAGAGTATTACGAGCGGTTCAGGGAACTTGAAGCAAACTGCTACAATCATGGACTCCCGCAACATGTGTTGATAGAGAACTTCCTCAACGGACTTACTGAGATGGAACTCAGGTTGTTGAATGCTTGCGCAGGAGGCAACGTGAGGAATATGTACCCGGAGGATGTTTGGAAATTAATAGAGGAACACGGCTGATCAAGTGAGATATCAAGTTTCTTTGGAAAACAACCGTATTACATCTCTGCATCAAGTGGATGTCACTGGTGAGGTTAAGGAATTAAAGGATATGATGCAGAAGCTAAATGATGAAACAAAGCGTCGAAGCAAGAGCTTGTGAATTCTGTCACGCCACAGACCATCTGACTGACGCATGCCCCTCCCTATTCGAAGAACACGCAGATGTTAATGCAGTAGGAGGATGGAACAATGGACAAGCTAGGCAAGGACAGCCTAGATTTGGATTGGCCGAGAATGGGTTTTAGTTGG
>QZGG01001277.1:0-14871 GCA_006409495.1 Sedum album | reverse complement strand
TGGACTCTTATGGGTGTCTCATCGACTAAAAATCTGAAACAAATAAAAATTGAAATACAATTAGAAAGATCCAATTTGATTGAATCCATGAGGACCATTTCATCAAATCAGTTTATGGTGATGGACAGATGCTAAAGTATTGCCTGAGGACACAAGGCACAAGTAGAGGCAGAGACAACACATATTCTGCATCACTGTAAAGCCTTAAAAATGGACCTTTAGTCCTTATCATCATCTCATCTTCTTACCTCCCTATATTTATCTAGTGCTAAATTTTATAAAGCCTCCTCCATTCCTGCTCTATGATTAATTCAGCAACTTCATATCATTCATAGACTTTATATTTTTGTCTTTTTCATAGAGTAAGTGCACTTCATAGGGTCAAAGCCTCAGAGGAGGACTCAATGAACTTACACAACTTGGCGCTGGTTCCATAGGATGGAGTAAGAGTGAAACTCCACAGTTGGATCAAACCAGAGATTAAGCCTCTGCTCCCTATTCCCAACTCCATTCACATACACATTTGTTTGCACCACATAAGGCTCACCAGAAGTATTGCCAAGAAACTCAAAATCAAACTCATTATGAGTTGGTCCATCTGATGACATCTGTTAGAAGCAACAAAAATAAGTCATTTCTCGAACTAAAAAAAGTTCCAAAATATCAAAGATTGCAAATTTTTTCATGGCTATCCAATCCATAGTACAAATGTGGGACTAAAGAACATTTATTGGAGTCACGATAGTGGATTTAAATCTCAGTGTTAGGTAAATGTTGCTATTAGCCTGTGTTCTTATCTTCTGAAATGGTAAAGCCAAGCAAATCAATGCTCTGCATATAGTAAAGTGCATCACTTTACCAAATCCACTGAATGATAGCTGTGAAGAAGCAAGTTAAAACATATATAAATGATGTTTCTTCTTTTGATTAGAGTGTGGTTAATATTGAGTTAAAGTGGCATACATAGAATGCAGTGACAGTGCCAGCAGAGTCCCTTCTACAAGTTTGATCTGAACAGTGACCTTTCCAAACAAGTATTTGCTCTTTGATCCAAAACCAGCTCCTAAATTTCCAAAACCCATCAACTCATAAGCATTTCAAACTCAAAAAGATGATATTTTTGGCACTAAAATTCTGTTTAGCTTACCTGAATAGTTGTCAAGTTTGAGCTTGAGAAGCTCTCCATCATACTCAAAATGGTCCTGAGCCCAGCTCGGTTGAAACAGCTCCTCAAATTTAGCAGCTGAGGCTACATACACCACCATCAAGAACAAGCTAAAAAACACTGCAGACCTTGAAACAGCCATTAGTGGAATAAGTGAGAAAAATGATGATTTTAGCTGAGTTGAGAGATGATAAGATATGAAAATCCACAGCAACAACACTCAGGTTTTATAGCACGTTTCTGGGAATGGCTTCTTTCACAAGCCCCACACTCGTTTCAGTGTCCACGTCATACGACACGTAGGCACATGGAGTTTCTGACGTGGAAAATCGTATGAATTTATTTGTAGATATTACTGTTTTGAAAAAATAGTCGTTGGATTTGAAATAATTTGCTTAGCTGGAGAAAGCTGTGTGGGGGACAGAACGCAGTACGATATGTCGTTTTACGAATGGTGGGCAGGATGGGAGGGGAATGTCAGCCAATGAATATTCGCCACGTGTTCTTTACAGCTGTGATGCTCTTCTACAGTTGTCACTCGTTACTGTTCGTTTCAAAAAAGCATCTGCTTTTATACGAATTTAAAATTTATTTATATTTTGTGAAACGCACGTACACTGAGCATACTTGCCAATGTTGTCTCGTGAGCAGGGTTCAAATTGAACCGGGCTGGTTTAACTCAAACGAATTGGTTCAATTCGAATTAAATCGTAACTCTGATTGCCTAGACTAAACCAACCCTAATTTGGCTATAAAATATGTAGTCTAGCCATGCCAAATCCTGCAACAAAAGCTGTAAAGACAAAACTGTGACTCATGCATTTTCTTGATATTTTTTTTAATAAAATGATGACATTTTGATAACTTAATTATTTTTCAGTGTCGTGATTCTAAATAATAAATTTGAAAGAAAATCAAACCGAACAGACTCGAGTGTAAGAACCTAAAGGAGAAGGGGAAGGAGCTGGCAGCAAAAATGAAAAAAGAGAGCATAAAATGATTCTCAATTAGCTGGATATGCATTCTCTTCTTTAACTTTAAGCATTCCTTTAGAAGAGGAATTAGGCAGGAATGGAATGAATGGAAGTTGGCTGATATAGAGAGATCTGCAAATGTAAAGCTTGTAGGATCACAGCTGTAAAATAAGAGACAAGATTCAAAGACAACCAAAATGAATAGAATATGGGTGGCAAATGTTCATCATCTTTTTTTCATGAGACAAGTACTGAAACAGTTCATTCACTGTCATTTAAGTGATTATATGTATGTACTATTTGAAATGTAAATGATGGAAGAGACTGAATTGAATTCCATTTACATTGATATGAATACAAACTTGTTGTTATTAGTAAATGTTTGTATCTGGATCTTAGGGCAGGTGTGACACATCCTCATCTCACTGTCTTATTAACTTTACAACTTGTGATCACTAATCAATTTCATTTTATTTATTTGATGGACTTTGAATGGTAATGTATGATTGTTTTTCAGTGACTAGCTAGAAGGCTATAATCACTTGATGACAAATGAGTACTAAAAATATAAAGAAATGGGCAGAGGGTAACAGTGAGTGTTGAAGTAGATGATGGGAATGGGAGTGGGTAGCAGAGGCTCTCATTTATATGAGTCTGCAACTGGTGGTGGTGCAGTGCACGCAATTTGAAATCTTTCATATGATGTCATTCCTGAACACCTCTTTATTTTTTGCGTGCAGTTAACATGTCATCACCTTTCTATTTTAAGCCACTACTTATCTGCTAATTTCACAGCTCACAGGCCATCACTCCCATCTACATCTCCCTCTCAAGTCTCATCAATACTCACAAATTCAATCCGCTTCTGCTGCATTAGATAACCCTAACCTAGACCATGACAGCCATCTAGCTAACCCATAATAACTTGTTGATATTAGTGTGCTATTTCTTTCGTACCTTATTATAGTGAAGTTTAGTATTGGACACGATCAAACAACTACTCCATGCAAACGGTCTTCATAAAGCCTATTATCACACATATTTTGTGAATCCGTAAAGGACGAATGCTGTTGAAATTTGAACAATCCATCAATGCATGCGTACATAAATATTGTAGAGGTAATGCTTCTTGAGTGAATGAGCTGTGATGTGAAGTGAAGAAGTGGGTAGACTAGTGAGCATGAAGTGACGGCTGGTGCATACAAAAAACACCACAAACATCAAAGTTAAGTGCCCATAAAATATAATATCATCACTTGTCACACATTACTATAAAACACACACGTGAATCTTACATTATCAAAATGCAATCAAACAAAACATGTACTAAACAATGTTAGCAAATATCACAATTTGTGCCTTTGAGATCTCAAATCAATATTCAAGAAAACTATTTTCTATCAAGGAGACACAATCTCAAAACCAATGCATGTATGAATGAAGCTAGCAAAATGATCGAATACGAAACCCTAAATTGTTTGAGTGTGGGCCCTGATTATGCATGGCATATTGACTTTGTAATTGTTGTTTCCAACGTGTCTCATTTAGTTTAAGCCTTTTAGGGCTTCTTATCCTGAACACTACTCACTACTAAACTATGCATGCTTTAGTGATATCAATTGTTGAGTTACTCAATCCAAAAAAACTGTTGAGTTACACTATGTGCAAGGTAGTGTATGACTTTAGAGTTTGATTTTGTATGCATTCATTCATTAATTGGTACTACTGAATGTTACAACTACTCTCTTTTTTCCAATTTATTGAGCATTGCAATGCAATCAATTCCTTTGTTTAATTCGCTAGCTGTTTCCATTAAATTCATCATCCAAAATGGGGTCAGAAAATAGTCAGTATCAGAAATTCAAATCTTGATGCAGACGTTATTGTATTTAACACTGATCCATCATTAGGATCCTATCTGGGCTGCTGATTCACATGAACAAACTTGGGCCGAAACACGTCATACCCGGATAAGCCCATTCAGCCCAAAACCATCGAGAAGCCCAATAAAATCAGCCCATTTTCAACTACTATATAAACCCATCATCTCGACCGGATTGCACCAAAACCCTAATTTACAAATGGGACGAGTGATCCGCGCACAGCGTAAAGGAGCTGGCTCAGTGTTCAAATCCCATACGCATCATCGCAAGGGACCCGCGCGATTCCGTTCTCTTGATTTTGGCGAACGAAATGGATACATTCGAGGCGTGATCACCGAGATCATTCACGATCCAGGTCGCGGAGCGCCACTAGCTAGAGTCACGTTTAGGCATCCGTTCCGTTACAAGCATCAGAAAGAGTTGTTTGTTGCGGCGGAAGGGACTTATACTGGTCAATTTGTGTACTGTGGAAAGAAGGCGACTTTGGCGGTTGGGAATGTGTTGCCGCTTAGATCGATTCCTGAAGGAGCGGTGATTTGTAACGTTGAGCATCATGTTGGGGATCGTGGTGTGTTTGCTAGGGCGTCTGGGGATTATGCTATTGTTGTGTCTCACAATCCTGAGAATGACACTAGCAGGTGAGTTGTTCTAATTTAATGTTGGCTTGAAATGGTTGTTCTGTGCAATTATGGTTTAGTGATGCAGTTTAGTTATAATTTAATTGCTTAAGTGATTCAAATTTTCGACTTTGACTTTAAACTGGACTTTGTTTGATATGTAATGTGAAATGCAATCTTGTGCAAGTTATTTTTCTATTGTTTCTTTATAAAGTAGTTTAGGCAGATTGTGTTTAGGTTTTTCATATTTATGACTTTGTGTTTGCGCTGTTCTGATTGAAACTAATTTTATGATCAACTTAGGATCAAGCTTCCTTCTGGTGCAAAGAAGATTGTTCCCAGTGGTTGCAGAGCCATGGTAGGACAAATTGCCGGTGGAGGTAGAACTGAGAAGCCAATGTTGAAGGCAGGAAACGCTTACCACAAATACAGAGTGAAAAGGAACTGCTGGCCTAAGGTTCGTGGTGTGGCTATGAACCCAGTGGAGCATCCTCATGGTGGTGGTAACCATCAACATATTGGTCATGCCAGTACTGTTCGTCGTGATTCTGCCCCTGGACAGAAGGTTGGTCTTATTGCTGCCAGAAGAACTGGTCGGCTTAGAGGACAAGCTGCAGCCTCAGCTGCCAAGGCTGATAAGTAGTGAATTGATTGTTTTATTAGATGCTTTTCAAAGTTTACTGATGTAATGGTTTTGAATTTGGAAGATTTTGTGCTTCAGTGTGTTATTAGTTTGTCTTCTTGGCCCATGTTTTTTGCATAAAGTCATGTCCTATGAAATACAAGTAATCCATTGATTTACATTGAAGAAACTTCAGGAAAAAGTTTGTACATTGCTTGAACCACATGAAATTGGTAGTACAAGACTACATGTTACTAGAACTAAAAAAACTGTTATTTTGTGAGTTGCTGAGTGACATTGGTTTGTCTATCTCAAAGTCAAAATAAGTGAATTTAAAGACACGTGTTTGCATTACAAAACGGAGTACTAAGTTAATGGACTTATCAATGCACTTAAGTTCATTCCAAAGGAGGCGGCATTCTGTCCAGGCGCAGCACTACATTCACTTCAGGTAATGCTTTGAGTTAGGGGTGAAACCGGTACCGGGAACCGGGATATTTGCCATTTTTGGTCCCGGTCCCGAAAATTCGGGACTTTTAAAATCGGTACCGGAACCGGTCCCGGTTTTAAAAAATCCCGAATTTTTCCCGAATTTCGGTACCGGGACCGGGACCGGGTAATGCCTTCGGTACCGGTACCGGAACCGGTCCCGATTTTAAAAAATCCTGAATTTTTTTTTTTTTTTTTTTTTCTTTTTTTTTTTTTTTTTTTTAAATAGTCAAATCATATACTTTATATTACGATATGAATATTTTTATTTGATATTGTTACCCGAATTTGAAGATAGGTCCAGAACTTCAATCTTCAATATAAAAATTAATATTTAACTAATAATATTTAAAAAAATAATATTTAAAAAATAATATTTAATTAATCCGTTACCGGTACCGGGAACCGGTGATTTTGTCACTGGGTACCGGTCCGGTAACGGTACCTGATTTTCGGTACCGGGACAGAACCGGTACCGTTTTTTATTGTTTTTCCCGGTTTGGAACCGGAACCGGGACCGGAACCGGAACCGGAACCGGGACCGGAACCGGGTACCGGGATTTTGTTACACCCCTACTTTGAGTTCTGCATGAACTGACTTTGAGGACTTGGTATTAGAGTTAAGTGACGTTTAAGTGAAAGCTTAAGACTTTTTTGTCTGCTACATGAATACTTCAAATTTTTAAAAGTCAAGTTGTGGAGCAAAGCTGTGTAATGTAATGTGATTCTTCATACACATAATTACATACCACACCCAAACAGACAACAACATGTCTAAAGTGTTACATTATATTATACAGACTAATTTAACTTGGAACAAAGCATAGGTAAAGATCTCGTTCGCGTATGATTTCCTTTCGGAATTTCATAATTTTTGACATCTGATTCTGCATATTCTTGCATACTTTTTCCAGTTCGACGACTCTCCACTGCATTCCGTGAATATCCTCTTTTAGCTTCAGGTTGTCCGTGCTGACATCTATTTTTTCCTTGATACTTTTTGTAATGTCAGAATAGAAATTTTGAGGATATTCCTCAAAGTTGACGTTTTTAAGAACACTCTTCAACTTCAGGTGCTGAGAAATGATAACCTTCACTGCTGGTTTTGATGGGAATTTTGCATTTTGCGCAAGGTGAGCGCAGGCTTCGGTTGAGAGCTTGTCGTAGTTGAGTGCAGCGCATATTTTCAGCTTATCTTCTTTAGATATTCCTGAATGTACCTATGAAAGTAAACAGACATTTTCATTCAGAAAATCTCACAATGAGATGCTAAAAATATTCTGATGAGTGATCTTCAGGAATACCTGAATGTACAAATCAATTGCGCGATACACACCATCATAAGACTCTCTACTGAAATCAGGCAAGGCTGTGGCTAGTGCAAGCATTTTAGAAGGCTTCAAAGATGGATCTGGTGCCACTTCTGTCATGTACATATCCATCAACTTTGCAACATTCCTTATACGAATTGTTGACATGTTACAGCATCCTCCATGAACAAATACCTTCACCAGACGCAATATTAAATTCACATTGTACAAATACTTCATCCTGTTTCGAGATGGAAGTAGCAAATTGTCCAATGTGGCCTCATCCAGACGAGACCCTATCATTCTCTCCAACTTAAGCTGCAGGATTTCTCTACTTTTGCGCTTGAGGTGATTCTCAGCAGCCCCATTAAGCTTTTGAAGGAAATTACACTCCATTCGAGCAAGTCCAGCATGTCGATGACTGACATGGTAAGCTTGAGCTTCTCATCATAGACCGCTGCAGGATACTTTGATCTATGGTAGAAGAACAAAAACTTAATAATCACATTGTCTAGTTTCTGAGAAATCATTAGTTTCACCATTTTTTCTAGCAACTCAGTGCTCAAAAATTCAAGGTCCTCAAACCACCAAGTCACGCGAAACAAGCTACTTTTTACCGAATCAGTGCTTTTGGTATCACATGATAACCGGATGGCAGAACTCTCCGATGAAGACAATGAAAGACATGAACTAGTATCACCACCGAAAGCCAATCGCCTTACAACCGACTCGATGCATTTCTCCAACAGACTTGAAGAAGTTCCAAACCTCAATGTTTCTTGACGTTGTTTCAAAACTGCCATTAGCTCATTCCAACTCCAGTAATCCATATCCTTCAAAACCTTTTCAGTTTGTTGGACTAAGTTTTCCACTCCAACAACATCAAAAGTCTTATCCATTTCCATATAACACGCAGCAGAATGCAGTAGACAAATATTGAATGGTGTTATAGTGATGCAGCCATTGCTGTAACAGAACCTTGTCATTAACTCAAAGCTCCTTGCTCCTCCAGGAAAGTCATTAAAATTGACTTTCAGTTTTCTTGTCGGACAAGTTGTTGGATTCACTCTTCTAAACAGTTTGCATAATTTACTTGAATATGCACATAGAATCACCTGCAAATTGGATAACTAATAAGCTTTTTTCTCTAACCAACGTTGAAATTTGTATCGACAAGCATCATAAGTACTGCATAGAATTGTTTAGTTCAATGAAGTAAAGTATGTAACTTGAAGTAAATAAGGGTATGGAGAGACAGAGGTGATGGAGTTGGGGTACTGATCATTACTAGGAATTGGTAAGCAACACAATAAATGTATGAACAGCTAACATCAAAGTCTATGGTGAGAAAAGATGTGAATGGAGTTAATGTTGAAAAAGCATTAAAGTGCCACTCTTCTTTTATACCTATTGAAGCATTTAAGTGTACATATCATATTCAGAAGCACAGAAATGGAGGCAAGTGAAAGTAAATAGCAGCTAACAGATGTAGTGGTTGAAAACCCAGATGAAGATTATCATGATTTGATGCTATGAGGATGATTTAGTTCAAAAAATTGGATTTTTACCACAACCCAACTCAAAAGATGGGATTTTGAGAAAGGGAGTGAAACATTGATCAGAGTACCTTATCAACAATGAAAGTCTCTTCTCCATTGACATCTACTTCAAGCAGCTGGTGACAGGAGGCTTTTGCCATAACCAAAACCAGACATATGTACAAGGAATTCAATTGATTCAGATGGTTTGTGGAAGGACACAAAATGGGAAGAAGATGGAAGATGAGTCAGCATTCAGCAATGTGGAATGGTATATTCTGAACCAGAGACTATGAAACAAACACAAGATATGTAGTGTGTTTTACTTATGCAAATAGAAAATGGTGCAACTGAAAGAAAGAAAGAAAGAAAGATACGGCACTCAACTGAAATGCTGGAGAAGCCATACATAATGCAGTTTTGTTGATTAGATAAACAATACAAAAACAACCTTGTAAATGGCAGAGAGCATGTATGCCATCATATGTGTGATGCAGTTGTATGTGTATAGAATGAGTGACAATTATTTAATACTTGTGAGCAATCATTGTATTTGTGTGCCCACTAAACCTGCCCATTTTTATACCTATAATTGTATTAACGTACACTATCACTAGTGAGTTCGATAATAAATCGATTTAATAAAAGATAAAGAGATCCAAAAAATTGATTCCCGTTTAGACTTGATACGCTCGGACAAGGCTGATAAGTGATACAGATCGTGTTACACAAATATAAAAAATTAAGTACAAAACAAGAAGATATAGATTTTCTAATTCACCGGATCTAATTTCAAGTTACTCCGAACAAACCAATTTATATCAAACTTGTCCGTTGCATATCAAATTTCAACATCTATCATGTGAATAAACAATGATTTTGAAGTAACAAAGTGTGATTTGTAACTATGATGTATTAGTATAAGATGAAGATTCTTGACAAAATCGGAATTGTAGATGATATTGTCATCTTTTTAGCTGCATGATATGTCAATCCTACTTTGCTGGATTGCACAGGTGAGTGGTGCTTTGTATGAAAGAACAGCTACCAGCACTAAGAGTATGTGTATCCATATTATGTAACTCATCTTTATTCACAACTGTATGAAAACGACTATAAAATCTTCACACAGTTTTGGGTCATGCATGTCATTATATTGTTTTGCCTTTTGTCTCTCAATAATATAAATATAAAAACTCATCTTTACATAGAGCTTTTATAAGTTGTTTTAACATGTAATAACGATTACAATTCTACAAGTGTCACAAGTTGTTCAATATACATACTACAATGGAATATTGGATGACCAAAGTTACTGTAAATAACCTAGTTTAAGAGTTTTGATGCATGCTTGGAATATTGGATGAAGAAAGTTACTGTAAATAACCTAGTTTAAGAGTTTTGATGCATGCTATTATGCTAACATGTAAAAGGATTAGATTTGAGCTAGCTAATGGACAAGTTATTACATAACTTGATGACTCTAAAAAGACACAATGATGAGATAAACTAGGGTCCTCTCATTGCATGTTTCCCAAACATTTACAACATAGTTGGTGTGTGTCATGAAATTAATGTTTTGTATTTTCTTTATTAGTGAATATATGAAATGCATGCAGTGTTTCTCGAGTTAAGATCAGAAGTATTTTCTTCAGATTATGTGAGACATCATATATATGTAAAATAAAAAGACAAAATCTGAGCAATTAAATAAAGGAGTAATTGCAGTAAACCACCATTATAATATGGTGTTTTGCAGTAAACCATCATTATAATTTTTTTTTCCGAAACGAGTATATTATAACATTGCCGTTAACAGAAAACCACCAATTTAACACTTCCGTTAGAAATTGTAAAACACGCGCCATACGACGCGTGGGTATATAACTTTAATTCAGACAATTTCAAAAAAATCACCATTATAATGTCTTGTTTTGCAAAAAACCACCATTATAATGTCATGTTTTGCAAAAAACCACCATTTTAAAAAAAATAATCACAAATTACTTGGCTATGATTGTGGCTATCTTTGATTAGTAAAGCAGTACACGTTTATTAATTTATAATTCATACTAGACACGAAACCTAATAGAAGCATATTTGCAGCTGCGGGTGTGGTGAGAAGCTGTTATGTATTATTTCAGAGTCGATCTTTAAGATCAATATAGAAAAATAATTAAAGTTTAAAAGTAGTGATATAATAAATCATATTTCGTAAGATAAAATGAGAAAGTTATTTATATTTAACTTCCATCGAGTTTAAAAGAATTAAACCGTGCAGTCGATAATCATTACAAATTGATAATAAACTCTCAAACAAGAGTTTCTTTTTGCATTTCTTACATTATTTTTTTCATTGACTTCCATCAAGATTAAATTGAAGCACTATGTAGCTAGTAGATAGTTATCAACGAGTAAAATTATCATATGAGCCTCTGATCTAACATGAACAGTGCAGGTGGTAGTATTCTGATAATAAGTTATTAAAATGGTGGTTTTTCATAAAACTGAGATTATAATAGTGATTTTTGGTAATTAATTTCAATATAAAATAATATTTTATTGCCACATGTACACGCACTTAACGGAAGTTTTAACGGAATAGTGTCATTGGTGATTTTCTGTTAATGGCGATGTTATAATATACTCGTTTCGGGAAAAAAAATTTATAATGGTGGTTTACTGCAAAACACCATATTATAATGATGATTTACTACAATTACCCCTTAAATAAATCGACGATTGAGATTAAAGTTGTATTTTAATTAACTTAAGCAGTTGAATTTATGAAAAATACAGGACGGTTGTATTTTAATTAATCTTTGAAGTGGGGTAAATGGGGAACAAAATCTTTGAAAAGGGGCAAATTTGGAAATTTTTCTAGATTTGAGCTAGCAAATGGACAAGTTATTACATAACTTGATGACTCTAAAAACACACAATGATGAGATAAACTAGGGTCCTCTCATTGCAATCCCTTACAACATAGTTGGTGTGTGACTGTGTGTCATGAAATTAATGTGTTTTATTTTCTTTATTAGTGAATATATGAAATGCAGTATTTCTCGAGTTAAGATCAGAAGTATACTACATTATTGTGATAGGAAACATGGCTTGAGAACTTTGAGATCATATGAGATATGATATATATGTAAGATAAGAGGACAAATTCTTAGCGATTGATTTTAATAAATCGACGATTGAGATTAAAATTGTGTTTTAATTAATTTAGACGGTTGGATTTACGAAAAATATGGAGCGGTTGGATTTGACGGTTATTATATATTAAATCTCAACCGTTAAATTATAATTAATGAACGATCAAGATTGTCTTACGAAAAGTTAATCGTCCTCCTAGAACTTTACCCTAGAAAACGATTTAACCTTAAATAAATTGGACGGTTATTTTTAAAAAAACACAAAAAAAATAGGTATTGTATCATGTGGATCCATCCAATTTGGTGAACTCGTGATTCCCCTCTTGCATCCGTCGATTGTATTTTTTGGACGCACCAGATTGTGCCAACGCATTGTGAAGAAATGCAACTATGTGACACAATTTGGTGCATATTCACAAACCCACCAATTTAGATGATTCCACAAAATACAACTTCAAAAAATATATTCCTCTGTCCTTCTCTTTTCCCTTCTCTATCATTCGTTAAACTTTCCAGGTTAGAAAAATAACCAAAAATAGCGCAACTAGATTGACCGGCAAAACAAGCCCAAAACTTACCTTAATTTCGATTGTAACCTTAACAGAGCCCAACAGGCTTAAAAATTCATAGATGGAGCGGTCTCAATTCATTCATTTAAAAGTTCATGAGGTTTCAAAACTGATAATCCACAATTTTATTTTTTCAATTTTTCTAATATTTTATGGATTACTCAATATTCATTGTAAGCTCGGTCTCACAAATTCTCTTTTTTTACAGCTATGAACAATTCCAGTTTGACGTAAAATGAATGGCTCAGAATGATAGCTATCTGTGCTCAAGGAAGGATCGAAACCCTTCTCATACAAGAGGTGTCAGAAATATAAGCTCTTCATCATTGCAAACTTAATAGTTACAAGTATTTATGAGGTTTTCCGGGACTATCAGGCATGGATAATTACCAGTAATCAGGATAGACCACAAAAACAGTTATTGCACCCAAGCCATTAATCCACGAGTAACTAACTACACTCCGGAATTGGTAATGGGTGCCATTATATACTACTGTAAATTATGCTCAGTGGAAGGAGAAGTCGTTTTGTAAAAAAAGGGCTCACGGCTTTAAACCCACTGCCCATTAACACATCCAGTGCTTCACCTCATCATAGCATTTTAATCAAAAAATAAAATCGAAAAGAAAAGGCTTCAGTGTGTGTAACAATTCAGATCATTGATTTTAAAAACCTCACTGAAATCCGCTAAGATAATTTATGATATCATCATAAGCCAAAATTGATAAGAAGCTCAGACAGCCAAGGGGTTGTAATCAGTTTTACTGGGAGAAGAGCCCAGATCAGAAACTCTAGTCCACTCAGATTATCATCAACGCTCCATCCTAAACAACATACCTAAAAACGACAGTAGAAAAACACGACATCAAACATACCTGAACTAGGAGGCGCTACATGAGGTTGACAGAGAAAGCGCTGTATGGTTTTATATACAGTAGTATGACATGCGATGAGACTAGGGTTTGTGCCGTCATTGTTGAGCTTATTGGGCCTTCATGGTACATATGGGCTCCCAGGCCCATATTCAAAAATATGCCTCAAATCAATATTAAATTTTACTTTCTTTAGTTTTATTTCTTTATTATTTAACATTTAACAAAAACATCATTTTACAGTATACCAGCCATAGAACGACACCGTATTACAGAATTTTACAGTTCCTGCTTGCTCCCGCCAACAGTCTGATGATCAGTTTCCTCCTTAATGATCTGCTGACCACTTTCATCATCCCTCCTCAATGCTCACGACACTTTCATCGGATTCTTGATTTTCTCCGGTGGAATTTTAGCCAAGTCACTTTCAACACTCCATCGTCCAGTTCGCTTTAACACTCTCCAAATCCACATTCTCCGGCAATCGAAACTGTCTCAAGAACTTTCCGTAAGACCGCTCTACTCTATGCCATTGATCACCATTCTTCTCCTCCTCGCGCTTTCTCTCGCCGCTGACTTTTAAAACCTGTTGCTCTGATCAATCTCGATATTCAGCTCGTTTTTCTTCAGCCCGGGACATCGATTGTTATTAAATGGTTGTCTGGAGTCTCCTTCCAATCACTTTAGCTCCTGACATTGTGAATTGCTCATCTTTGGTTAAGGAGAATGGGAGAGGGAGATGGTCTAGGACACGAAATGGGTCGATGAATAAACGGTCTGATGGGAAGAGTTCGGATGAGGTGACGGGAAGGAGGCGAGTGGCATTGGCGGACGGGGTTGTTAAAAAGAGGGAAAGTAAAGACAATGTGATTGGTAGAAAAAGCAGTGGAAATTGGTTCATGGGTATTTTAGGATTTGAACAAGGATGTTTTGTTTTTGGTTGAAAGTTGTTTTTGGACAAACAAGAGTGTGTTGTGGTCAGTGAATGCTGATTTTTGTTGATTGTCTTATTGATTGGCAAGTGATGTTGAGGTATTTATAGTTGTGAGTGTCGGTGAGATTTTTGTAGGGCGGTGAATGTTCTGGATTTTGGTGGAGGGTTGGATTGAATGATGGAGAAGTATCCAGAAAAAACACAAGGCATTTCGAGAGAGTTCAGTTTCAGACATGTGCTGTTGGAAATCAGGATTCCAATTAACGACGCCGTTTTGGTATCATTTCCCTTCTGACCTATATTTAAAGCTAATACTCATTGCATAAGAGTGAGATTTAAAGTTTAAAAAAATTCATTGCTCAATAAACAAAACATACAAGATTTGTGTCATGGAGATAGGTTCATAAAATGGGTAAAGGTCGAAAACTCGCAAGGAATGGCTGGACTTCTAATCAAGTGAAACTGAAGCTTGTAAGCGACACATTGAGCTCGAAGAGAACGATCCATAGAACAAGAACCACAGTGCATGGAGAGAATCAATTTAATCACGTTTCTTTCTTGGTACTGCGCCTCCTGCCAGCGCTTGAAGTAGTTTTGGTAGATGATGGAACCAAGCCCCGCAGAATGGATAGAACAGCTAGACCAAGGAATGGGTAGTAAATTGCTAATAGTTTATCAGACGCCTTTCCTGATTCAAGCATGTCAGCTAATATAGCTACCTGTAAAAGAACAAATTATGA
>QZGG01001276.1:0-54594 GCA_006409495.1 Sedum album | reverse complement strand
TTAATTTTAAATTAATTACAATTAATTAATTTTAAGAATTGTATTTAAAGTATATTAAAATTTTATTTAAATTTATTAACCCCGTTGGTAAGTATGTTGCATCAAGTGAAGACATCGCTCAGAACTACAAGCAATTCAAATACAAGAAGAGTTTGTTTACTTTCAAAATATAAGTGCTAATGGTTTAAGGCTGCTAAACTTTGATTGTCCAAATGACTAAATTCAATCCACCATGTTTACAAATTATGAGAATCACACAAGGTAGGTGAAACATGTCCTTGTTGTGGTGGCCATTGAAATGTCAATAAATAAACCTTCTAAATCTTAAAGTATCTAAACACCAACCAATACACAAGTTTTGTCCTTCATCTTCTCATTCTCACCTTTGTTAACTTCCTTTCATTCCAATGTCACTAATTTTGGTCTTCAATCAACACACCTTCATTTGTCTTTGATCTAAATGCTTTCTATAAAACCCAAAACTTAAACCTACATCATCTTCAAGTGTTAGTTTTAGACTTGTACTCAGACTTAGAGGTATGGATGATCTTTGTGGCCGATCTGTGGCATTTTCATTAGAGAACAAGCCTGGCGTAAGCGCAAGGTCTTTGCGGATAGAGAAGACAGTGAAGTAGAAGGATACAACAAAGTTACTGTAAAGCTCCCACCACCTCCATGCCCATCATATAAGCCTAGTGTGTTCAAGCTCCACCACGGCGAGCCTTTGCACGTATCGCTTCCTCCATGTGCCTTTGTTCAACAGCCATTAATAAGGAGTTTGAGTAAGAGGGGGTTTAAAATTGAAGATGACCCTTTTCTCATAGCATATAAAGAAGGCACCAAGTCAAGTAGAAGCCAAAAGAAGTCGTCATCACCTATCAAGACCTTACTAGGGTACTTCTCATGCAAGGCGTCATCTAGTCGAAGCGTTAGAGATGGCAACATGGTGAGGATCTGCCAGCCTCAACCTTCAGATACCAATATGATTTAGACATCTTCAAGGTCTAATCATCGATGCCCAAGTTAGGTTTTCGACCATTTCAAACATGGAAATGGAACGTATCGAAGTTGGATATAAATCAGGTCTTGGTATTCAAAATGATTTGCTTCCTTGAAATTGAACTCCATATCTGCCTTGTTTTTCTTCAAACATATTTATGATATTGTTTCTTGACATTAGAAGTCAATCCATGAAAGCACCATTTAATACCACATCAAATAGACACCTCTGTTGCTTAAACCAACAAACAGTTCTTAAGATAAAACATTTTTTGTTTGAATTTTTGAGTTAGGATCTAGGTAGACATGAATATTTTGTGAGATATAGAGACGTAATCTTAGCCGTTGATTTAATTATTTCGACGGTTGAGATTAAAGTTGGTTTTGAATTAATAAGGCGGTTGAATTAGCAAAAAATACGGGCGGTTGAGGATTGACGGCTATCAATATCAACCGTTAGAGCAATCAAAATCAATGGTCAAGATCATGTTCTTCTATCTTACAAAAATAAACATGTCCTTCTAGAACACCAAAGTTGATTTGTACATATTTTCTATGAAATTAAAAATAAATATCATTCCAAAAACATTTGCATATTCTGGTTTCAAAATGATATAAAAACCCTATTGCTAAATAATAATTTGGGCTTTAAGACAACAAATGAGTCGGCCCATTAATCGAGTGAAACCTGGATCCGGATCCTGTACAGCCTGCAGTCATATACAGTCAAAATTTGAATTGTGAAATTCAATATTAATTAACAAAACTACGTCGTTTTGTTAATTAATAACTAAAACTAGGTCATTTTATATTTGGCTGTAATATACTGTACGCGCAGCACATGGTCATAATCCGTGAAACCTAACTTAACGACTGAGTTATCTCGTTTACATTCTAGGGCTTAGATCACTCTTCTCAATCTTGCGCAGAGAAAACCCCTCTCATTTCCGACCACTTTACCGATCGAACCTCCTCATTTCTTGTTATGTAACATCTTCTACGTTGCATACAGCCAGGTTGCTTTATCCATGCAAGTAAGATATTATTTTGTTGATGTTGTCTTAGAATAATTAACTATACACAATCACATGGATCAATATTAAATTTAGCAGTTTCAGCCTGTCCAGCAAGGACAGCCTTTCATTACACCGCAATCCCTTGCTCTGAGGACTTCAATAGACTTTTGCATAGATATATTGACCATATAAATTGTGATGACCAGATCCATTTTTCGACTGTGGTTTTCATCTTTTTGCCATAAATTATTTCCCATGACAGGAAATTGCTGTGGCTTCTTGCTGGGAAGAATGCAAACTTCTTGTGGAAAATGCAAAGAGTGTAGGTACTTTTATTATTATTTTTGGTTATGTTGTTCACTAATTGGTCCCAGAACATCATCTGTTAGCTTTTTAGATACAAATATTTCAATGGATTTAAGATTTATTGAATGACTTTTCTATTTAAGTGCAAATTACATGATTTACATTTTTGTAGCACCCTCTACATGCAGTTTGGTAATCCATATTCTATATAGAGATTTCTTTAATAACCATGGAATATGATAATTACTCAGCTCATTGGAACAACGTGATGTCTGTATATGGAGGAGCTCCTTAATGTGGCTGCTCAGAACTGAGCTCATTCTGATCCAAGTTTTTAACTTTAAGCATTGAAGTAGACTTGAGTTTGGGGACAAGGCAAGAATTTTTTGACTTATGGGATGTTCGATGTGTGCACATTGCATAATTTGAGCAATGCGTTTAGTCCCACAAGTCACTGCATGTGGTTTTCGCTTAAGAAAATTAGTATTTCTGGAAGACTCCATTTCAATTTAACAGCTACAATAAACTTTATCAGTACTGTTTACCATGAGACATTGAACACACAATGCTTTGATGTCACACTTTGTAAAGATATCTAGTAAAAATATAAACAATTCAAACCTATTCATTCCTTTAGTTTATCCAATTTCAAATCAATGGAAAGAAAGACAGCTAACTAATACTAAAGCACGAAAATGACATAAATGAGGTAATCCATATTCAAACATATGATGATCGAGACAAAACACCCCATTTGGTGATTAAGTTCAATGCCTTTTTTATCATGAAATCTTAATACCATTGCATCTTTAATCTGATTTGAAGGGTCTACATATATCCTAACCATAACCTTAGTACACGTATTAGAGCCTTAATTTTGTGGCATTATGCATGGCCCTTCATTTAAAGCTCTCCCTTTTAATTGATTTTCCGGAGCAGCTAGTTGAATTTGTGTATAGAGGATTGATTACTCAGTATTTAAAGATAGTTGTTAGATATACAATGTTATCTCTGCTTAGTTGTAACTTTATCATGGACTAATCAAATATGATTAGTGAACCTAGTGGATGACAATGAGTACTCTTTCTATGTCCATTATATTTTAAATCTTTGTAAGATTTTGTTAAGATACTAATGATTCAAGAAAGTTAAACAATTTATGTGGTCGTTAGTATCAGTATAAAGATTGTATATTGTATTAACTTTACGAGTTTAACTAGGGTTTTGCGGTAACAAAGCCCTTTCCTTTCTATTGTATATGCATAGAGCTTTGCTACACAACCTGATTATCGGGCTGTACTGAAACATTTTTTTGACAAAAATGTAATACGAATAAGTTTTGACACAAATTTTAGTAGAAGGGTATTTTGGTAAATTGTCTACAATAATTCAAAAGAGGAGTTAGCTTGGGCATGGGGTAAATGCACCGAGACCCAGTACTTCCGGAATTTCTCATCTCCAAAAGGCCTTCAGAAAGCTTTTAAAAAAGTCGCAAACCCACATTCCAAAATTTAACACTAAGAAATTGATATCAAATTAAATAATGTGGATGTGGTTTAGATATATCTATACTATATGTAAAAGGGGAAGCCTCCTATCGATGGTTACTAAATTGAAGCCACAAATTTATTTCCATAATACCCCTACAGTTATTATCCACTACTATTTTAAAGTTTATGTTATATAAAATGCGCACATATTGTTAATTATGTGCCCTAAGACTAGTATGTAGATAAGAGTGATACCTCTCCAATTCCAAAGGAAGCATTCACACCAACATATCACAAATACGGAGACAAGCGCACTTCTACATATATTACAGCTTCAGAATGAAAGACCAATCTTGCATGTTAGCAATACACCAAAAGAGCAAACACACGCACATACCACCCAAGCCAAAAGCTAGTTGTGTAGAGCTTGAATCTTTCAACTTTCTTTTATCTAAACAACCATCTTTTACTTTACGAAAAGTAGATTTTGGTTGACACTATATGATAAGTGTTGGAGTTGAATGCTCATTTCTGCACATGCATCTATTTGTCTTCGGAGATGATCTAACTCTAACACCCATGTTCTATGACATTCCTTTTTAACAGCTGCATGTAACAAGTGTACGTCTATGTTGGCTTAACATTTCTGTTCTTGGTTTGATTCCATTTTGATGCCACAACATATTCTCTCTTAAGTGAACTCATTATATTAAAGGTTATAGACATATACATGTCGACTACCCTTTTAAAAGCTTATTGTTTTATCTTAATATTTTATTAAACACTCTCCAAAATCCCACGCACTAGAGCATCAACTATGACCCTTCAAGAAATACTCTTTGAATCATTTTGATCTTGGACGCGCATTTTCGGTGGTCGGCACAAACCATGCTAGTCGATATTTGGATCGATAGACCTCTAAAAACCAGGATGTGAGCTATTCTTAATTAATGTAGTTTTTGCTGACAGCCTATGCATGACATATTATTGACTTTCAAGCAGTAGCATTTCTATTGTCTATGATTCATGCACCACTTTATATACACCAAAGTGCCCATGTAAGGAGGAATCTACGTGGGGTAGCTGCGCATAGATTTGATGAGTTCACCTTCACGTCAAAATCTCAATTACTTAGTGATGACACATATTCTTTTGAAATTCGACATTTTCATTTTCACACACCACATTTTCCGATCTTTAGTTTGCCTTTTTCTCACTTATACTAGGGTTTGTCATCCGATTGAAGCTTATGCTCCTATCCTGCAATCTGTATATGGATATATATGAGAGATTATAGGCATATGCATGCAGACAGATTGGGTACGTCGATCATTGTTTGAAATTAACATCGCTGATAAGTGATATTAGCTAGCTAAAACCTAGCTTAAACAAACCATCGAAATCGTTCGTTTTGCAAATATTGAGATGAAAATTAAAATATCAGTTATATTCATAAGATAAACTTGAAATTGCTTGACTTAACTAGCTTTCAATGTACATAAGAGAAAGAGAGATGGGTGAAGAAGGCTTTAACCCAAACATATAAATACTCGACATCTCTTGATCTTTTAAACGTAGGCATTGTTCAATTTTCACGGTTTATGTCAACAAAGCAGTCGTTGGGTTCAGCAACAGTTGTCTGGCAAGCAAAAGATTGGAAAATCTAGCCCATAAAACAAAGGATTCCGCCTTGAGCCGGTCATTTTCTCTTCGAACCGTTTGGTTCATATTTAACATTGTACTGAACCGGTTCTTTAACTCTTGTTTCTGTACTTTCAATCGGTTTAGTTCAGCCGTTAAGTTCTCAAAATGTGTCTTCTTCCTCCATCTAGACCGCTTGGCTGACTCCCGGTTTGACGCCTTCCGCCTTTGCTTTCTTTCATCGAGTGGGTGGACCACATGATTCATATCTGAACCGGAGCTTGAACTAGCTTGAAAGCAGGATATAACTTCATCAAGCTCACTAAATCTGGTTTTGAAAACCGAGTTATTTTCCTGAACCGAAGCTTGTTCTTTATAATTCCAAACCGGTTCATCATAAAAACAATCCAAATCTGAAAATTGAACCGGATAAACCGGTTCTTGACTTTGAGACAACATATTGGTCTGCTCAAAATTACCTAACACTAATCCAGGAACCAAAAGAGGAGAGAGGAGAGAATGGGAAAAGGGAAGAATGTATGAAGTTTAGATGGGTATTTATGGAGAGAGTTCAGGGACATTTGAGTCATTAGGGCTAGAAACCCAAGGGTATTTTTGTCAGAGCAATTCCTTGGTACTACTTTATTCTTGGTTCGAGTTTGGTGGCACAGTTTGTACAACTTTCTTTCAATTTTAAGTTAACTTTTGGTCCATTTTTGTAGAAAAAATATTTTATGAATTTTAGGGTCGGAGGGATTAGCTTAATCACTAAGACTCTCACCCAAATTAGCGAATAGTTATTGGCCCTTACCAGAAGATGATTCAAGTGCATGCCACAGTGTGAGACTTTATGCTTTTGAGTTAGGGCCCTCTCATACCTCATCTTATCTTTTCGATAATTACCTGATTTTATTCACGTAACTAAATACATGTTTCATTCACTACCATCAAAAATGTATACTTTGACAAACCATCTCAGTTTTGCCTCAACATTTACGTATAGACCTGAATTTCAAGTGCGTTGACAATACAACAATGACATGTGTTTGTGATGTTAATGCTAATCGCGCATGTTTGATATCTGAAATTTTCCTTAAACATGATACAAGTCTCCAAGTACCTGGCAGAGTTATTCTCAACAAATATTATTTAATCTATATCCTTAATCTTGATTACTACGTAGCTTTAGGTTTGATAATCAACCATGTTTAATATGAGTTGCATGCTCTCTAAACATGTCTTATGAGGTTGAGATGCGCCGCTCAAGATTCTCATCTGGGGTTATTTAATCAAAAGGAAAGTAACAATGTGCAGATGCTTTTGTGGGAGGAATTTAGGGTTTTATGAATTTTGATCAAAAAGTGGATGATGGCAGTTTGTTTCTGGTTTGGAAGGTTAGAAAACTCCAAACAAGGCTATGTTTAACAAACATGTAGATAGTGGGGACTAACATGCAGCTGCTCCTACACTCCCTCTAAGTACCTTTCTGCTCCATTTAAACTTAATTTGTTAGTCGCTCACTAACATACTATTACTAGATTCATATTTTCGGGGCAAAAGTTTTGGACATGCCTTCTCGATGCTTCATCAGGTAACATACGTAGGCGTCATGTGCGCAAGAATTTTGACAACATTTATTCTTTTTTCGTCGCTAAAGTAGGTAGGTTGCATTGGATAAGTGTTCAGATTTGAAGATCTGTTCCAACATACCTTTGATTTAAAACACCCAAGATTTTACTTATATATATCACATGGTTCCCAAAAATTGATTAATTAAAATACCTCACACTATGGACAGGATATGGGCCATACCAACTTAAAAGTAATTACAAGGTGAGGCCCAACATCTACAACTGTTGGCCCATACATAAGTGATCAAAGCTTCGCTGACCGCCTGAAAGCTCTATATATTGAACGGTTTCGAGCATTCGATTTCTTACTCAACAATAATCCTCAAATTTGCATCAAAGAAGGCCGCGGCACGCAAGAGTTTCGGAAGACATTTATTCTTTTCTCGTCGCTAAAGTAGGAAGATCGCACTGGATAAGTGTTTAGATTTTTAGCTTTGTTCCAATATACATTTGATTTAAAACACCGAAGATTTTACTTATACATATCACATGGTTTCCTAAAAAAATGATTAAATAAAATACCTCACATTATGGATGAGATATGGACTGTACCGACTTAAACGTAGTTATGAGGCGAGGCCCAACATCTACAACTCCTGGCCTAGACATAATGGTCAAAGCTTCGTTCAGAGCCTCAAAGCTCTATCGAAATTCGAGCATTCGATTTCTTGCTCACCGGAACCCCGAATTTTGCATCGGAGAACACCGTGGCGATTGATCTCCGATTAGTTATTTCCTTTGTTAAATTTCATGGTTTAAAATTAATTGAGTTTTCGTGCACGGGTTCGTTGAAATTGGAGCAGTTTTAGACACTAGAGTTAAGTGATTTTAGAGGATGGATGAGTATCAGCATATGGGGGATTTGGGGTTGATAACGATTACGAAAAATGGTCAATGAATCCACAGAGAGTTTTATTATAGTGAAAATAAACAGAAGAGGAAGTAGCCGGTGGAAGATAGGTTGTACGGGGTGTTTGCATCGGGTTGAGCTTGGATGAAGGTGGAGGGAGCAGTTGTCGATGAATAAATACGGCATGTTTACATAGGTTAAAAAAAAGAAAAATAAAATAAAATAAATAAATTTAGAAGAACAACGGCTGCGTGGTGGATAAGTACTGCTAATAATTGAATCAGGTATGTAACAGTATGCTTCATGTCTGGAATGCACAGATGCTTAATTTAGATTTAGAATGAGGTTAGAATGAAATAGCATGATATTATGGCCAAAGTTGGATTTGAGAGCGCACCACCAATGCCACTAATCAATATTTTAAAGCTTTTGGACTGCGATGTTGTGGATAACAACATCTGCATCTTGTTATGTTTGTATTCAAGTGGTAACTTTGAGATCGGTGTCTTTGAGTATGGACTTCATTACAGTGATACGATCTTTAACTAGTTTGAGTATTTTATATTTGGTCTGTCACTATATTTAATTGTCTACTATTATAGGTGGTGCACAAACATCTAATGACTGCATATCCCAATTCCTTCTGATGATAATGATTTTGTGCCGCTTAACCCCATATCAAATCAGGAAGATCTATTCCAGATTTATCATAGTCAAGTTTCTGGTCCTACACTCAATAATTTGAAGGACGGAGGGATTAGGATCCTAGAACTATTGTTCCATCATCAGGTTCATCGATTTCAGTTCATCTTCTTCCTCATCATATTCACCGGAAGTTGGTGGGAAGGTGAAACCGAAAGGGTTTGGAGAGGGTGAGCCGAGTATGATGGTTACAAGTTCTAATGAGGATATTGACGTTTTTTCTGTATCGGCGGAGGCTGGTGATCAGCCCCGCCGGGGCTATGAATCTCCTTTGCTGGAACTGCCGTGGTATGGGGAATCCACGTGCAGTTCGTAGTCTGTCGGATGTTATCACATCCGTTAAACCCCAGGTTGTTGGGCTGATTGAATCCAAGCTCAATGGTGTAAATGTGAGGTGTTAAGGTGTAAATTTGGGTTTTATGGTTGTTTTGCTGTTCCTGGTGTTGGGTCGTCAGGGGGATTGGTGCTGTTTTGGCGTCAAGGTTCTGATTTAACCATTATCAACTATTCTCGTTTTCATATATCCATGCATTATTAAGTTGCCTACTAATGTCCAATATACAATTTACTATTTTTTACGGCCATCCGAGAGTGTCAGAGAGGAATAAAAGTTGGAATTTGTTGAAATCTTTAGCAGCTATTACAAATATTCCTTGGCTTATTATGGGAGATTTTAATGAGGTTATTCGATTGTCGGAGATTTCTTCACTCTCTAAGTATCGTTGTGCGAACATTTGAAGTTTAATAGGGTTATTTCTGATTGCAATCTGATTGACATTCCTTTTTCAGGTAACAAGTTTACATATTCAAATAAGAGATTGCATAGTCAGGAGTTCAAAGCCAGACTGGATCGAGGATTGATGAATGAAGAGTTTAAAAAGCTATTCCCAAATGTTAAGGTAAAGCATGAATTTGCATTTACTTCTGATCATTGCCCGTTATCTTTGGCTTAGGTAATCCTAGAGTTAGTTATAAAAGGCCTTTCCGGTTTGAGGCAATGTGGATTCGTAAAGGGGAATTCAGAAATCTTGTGAACCAATGGTGGTCATTTGATAATTCTGATACACCATTACCTCTTGTTGATAAACTCTCGTTAATGGGTTCTAAGTTGTCTAATTGGAATCAGATGGATTTTGGGAAGGTTAATGTTCATTTGTCAAGTTTGAAGAATCGTATTAAACGTTGTCGCTTGCAGGAACGAACAGAAGAAGTGTGAATACTGAAAGGTTGCTTATTTCTGAGCTTGATGAATGGAAATTTAGGGAGGAAGTTATGTGGAAGCAAAGGTCACGCATCCAATGGTTAACTGAAGGTGATCGTAATACTAGTTTTTTCCATGCAAAAGCTTCTTCTCGTTTTAGATCAAATAGAATTATCTGCTTAAATGATGAGGTGGGAAATTCTTGTGCTGATTTGACAGATATGTTGAATATTGCAGCTAGTTATTTTAATAATTTGTTCTCTTCATCTTTGAGTCATCAATTGTTGATTGGAATTCTGAGTTAGATCTTATACCTCATTTGGTTACATCAGCAGATAATGAATTTCTTAATGGCGTTTTTCTGAAGAGGAAGTGAAAACACTCTCTTTCAGTTGAATCCATCCAAGGCTCCAGGTTTGGATGGTTTTTCACCATTGTTCTTTCAAAAAATTTGGGATATTGTTCGTCCGTCTTTTACTGAAGCTGCTCTAAATTTTCTTAACCATGGTATTTGGGATATGAGACATAATGAAACTGTTATTGTTTTAATTCCAAAGACTAATGATGCATGTGCTATGCAGCATTTTCGGCCTATCAGTTTGAGTGGAGTTTTGGCAAAAGTTGTCTCAAAAGCGTTAGGAAACAGACTGCAAGGTATTCTTCAAAGAGTTATTTCCCCTGAGCAATCTGCATTTCTTAAAGGTCGTTCAATTATTGACAATTTTATCATTGCACATGAAGTAGCTCATTATGTTAAAAATGTCTATCGTCAAAAATCAGTGTGGGCTTATTTGAAATTAGATATGTCTAAGGCATATGATCGTGTTGAATGGCAATTTCTGGAAAACATTATGCTTAAGTTTGGATTTAATTCAGGGTGGGTTAGGAAAGTAATGCTTTTAATTACTTCTGTCTCGTATAGAGTAAGGATTAATGGGTTAAATTCAGATATATTCTATCCGAATAGGGGTTTAAGACAAGGTGATCCGTTATCCCCTTATTTATTCTTATTATGTGCGGAATGGTTGGGATATGGGATTAAGTCTTTAATCACTCAGAAGTTGATTAGAGGTGTTAAGATTTGTAGAAATGCTCCCTGTTGTTCACATTTGTTCTTTGCTGATGATATCATGTTATTCTTCAGGTTGGATCTGACTTCGGTTATGCATGTCAAGCAACTTCTTCTGAGGTATGAAAGATTATCTGGTCAAAAAATTAATTATGACAAGTCGAATTTGATCACCAGTAGAAACTGTTCAGAAGATATTCAAGCTGCATGTGTAAGTATTTTAAATGTGTCGATTTCTCATGATAACATCAAAAAATATTTAGGTTTTCCTCTGGTTTTAAACAGATCACCAAAATAAGTTTTAAGGAAATTGAAGAAAAGTTTTGTAAGAAATTTTGGTTGGAATATGAAGAAATTGTCTGTTGGTGGTAAAGAGGTCTTGATTAAATCAGTTTTAATTGCTTTGCCACAATATGTTATGTCATGTTTTCTTCTTCCGGACTCAATGTTAGAAAGATTGATGAAGATGATACGTAAGTTTTGGTGGTCTTCTTCGAATAATAGGAAACCTATGCACTGGATTAGGAAAGAAATTATTTATCTACCTAAAGAGCAGGGTGGTCTTAACTTTAGAGATTTGAAGTTGTGTAATTTGGCTTTTTTGTTAAGCAAGTGGGTCGACTTATTTCAAATCCTGATTCTGTTATTGCTAAGTTATTGAAGGCCAAATACTATAGGGAATCTGATATTTTCTCTGCTGCAATTGGATACAGGCCGTCACCAGTATGGAGGGGATTGCATAAAGCTGCTGCTATGGTCAGGAATATGTTTGTTTGGAATGCTGATGATTCCTCATACAGGTGGGCTCTTACTTCGGATGGAGTAGTTACTGTCAAAACAGCATATGAACATTTAAGATTAAGGGTTTCAGGTTTGAATCCGCATGTTCCATCAACATCATCTGATGATCATGTTAGAATTTTTTGGAAGAAGTTTTGGAAATTAAACATACCTGCTAAGATTAAAAATTTTACCTGGCGGTTATTTCATAATGGGTTACCATTAGGGAAATCTTTATTGGAAAGGAATTGTTCGTTTAATCCGTCATGTCATATTTGTGGGTATCGTTTAGAAACTTTTGATCATTTATTTTTAGGGTGTTGGTGGACTAGGGCTGTATGGATTAAACTGGGTTTGCCACAAGATCTAATTGATCAAAAATTCTATTGTCCTGCTGATTGGTTGTTTGCGTGGTTTCATCAGTTATCAGAGGCATCTTTTATCAAAAGTTTGATTACGTTGTGGTATGTTTGGTTTAATAGAAACAGGATTCGACATGGAGGAGATTGTTTTGATGTGCATTATGTGTTTGTTATAAAATCTGCATTCTGTTTACGTTTTTTAATGGACAAACTAGGAATTCATTGTTTGGCTATCTTGAACAGGATCCTTCATTTGTTTGGCGATGTCCTCCATCTGGTGTGTTCAAGATTAATGTTGATGCTTCATTGTCTCAAATCAATTCAGCTACAGGGATCAGCTGTGTTGTAAGGGATGATACTGGCGTCGTCTTGGCTGTTAATACGCAAATTTTAATTGGTGTAAATACTATCTTTTCGGCTGAAGGCAGAGCGCTTCTTTTGGGACTTCGTTTAGCTCAAACTATGAATTTGGATAATGTAATATTTGAAACAGATTGTACAGATGTTTTTCATGCTGTTTCGTTTCATCCAATTGTTTCAGAATGTGATTCACAATGGATGGATGAAATTCAGTTAGCTATGAAAACCAACAAGGGCTGGAAAGTGTCTTTAATTCTCAGGGAGGCAAATGCTTGTGCAGATATCCTAGCTAAATGGTCGTTGCAAGGGTCATCTTCATGGAGCAACCTGTCTTGCTGTCCGTTAATTTTATCCTCTGTATTGACAGGTTTTAAGTCCTCTTAATTTTTGTCCAGTCTGTTATCAAAAAAAATATGATGCAAAACCGAGTCTTACTCCCTAACTCCCTTAATGTTTGTCCACTTTCTATTTTGGGTGTCCCCTTAAGTTTGTCACATTTGTTTCATTCTTAATCACATATTTTACTTTTCTAATTATATACATATAAATAATTTATTCTCAGCCACATATTTTATACCTTCTTTTTTCCTTAATAATCGTGTCAGTTGTCCTTTTTGACAAATAAATGGGGACGGAGGGAGTATTAATTTTGATGGATATTGTTAATCATCTGAGTGTTTTCAGTGCACACTGACATTAGGTGTTTTCGGTATTATTCAAGTAAAAAATGCTCATTATGCGCCGATAACATTTTACTCTTTAAATTCATAAGAAACAACAATTTAAAATTACTGGACACTTTGATTCTTCATCAATTAAATTGCGTCATTTTTAGTAGGTTGTGAAATTGATTATTAACAACATATCCTTTCATTCTTTATACAAAAAGGTAAGTAAACTTTAGTGTGGGAAAATTTTAATGTACTGATGACGGTCCAATTAACTAAATTACCCTTGTTTTAATCCTATTTATATGGCACATCCAGAAATATTTTGATAATCATCGAATGATTCATCCTCCAATCCAACGTGACATGGATCAACATCAGAGAGCTCAAGGATAGGGCTGCAAGTGAGACGATACACTCGATAATTACTCGATGACCGACTCGATAAGAACTCGGTCAATACTCGTTCGATAATAAATGAGTCGAGTATGAACAAAATTTTGAAACTCGTTTAATAAACGAGCCGAGCTTGAACAATGTCATACTCGACTCGTTTATGTTCGTGAACAACTCGAATAGATGCTCGATAAGATACTCGATAAAAACTCGATAAATACTCATTTATAACTCGAATATGAATATGATATTTATAATATGTATAATGATAGTTTGTTTAAATTGTTTTATATTTATATAATTAATGAGAATGGATCAAATGAAAAGTACTAGATTGGTTATAAAATGCAAACAAATCTAAACCACCCATTAAATTTCAATCAACGGTTATAATTAAAGAATATTAATTAATACAAAAAATTTCAAAAGGGCAATAGTGGAAATAGACTCATAACATATTTTTCAAATATTCTCATTAATATCAATCCCTTATTTTAAGGGATTGAAGTAACCGACTTTCAATTTTTTATTCTTCCATTTTTTCAGTTTTTGTTCATAGATTTTCCGATCTCGTTTCACCGTACTCCTAAAAACAATGGCTTATTTTAAGGGAATGAAGTAACCGACATTCAATTTTTTTTCTTTTCATTCGTTTAATTTTTCACAGATCTATATTTTAAGGGAATGAAGTAACTTCTTCGAAAGATCTATATTTTCCAACCGATATGTCTCAATTCTCTGTATTTGCGCACCTCAAATAGTCAGAAAAACGCATTAAAAAAACCTGCAGTCGTGCATGTTAATCGATTAACACAGATTCACTATTTACCTACATTTGATTCATGAATCATATAATAGCAAATCATGAATCATATACATTTTATATTTTTAGAAATCGTTTTTCGTATATCATTCTTATAATGATGTTCGTATCTAATTTAAATATCAAAAGTAAATGTAATCTGAACAATGTTAGTGCAAGGTCAACATTTACACATATTTGATTCATGAATCATATGGTAGCAAATCATGAATCATAGAAATGTAATACTAAAACCTTATTTTTTACTCTAATAAATTGATTTATTTCAGTGAGAGGAAATCTAAAATGGACAAAAACAAGAATAAACAAATGTATCATAATTTTTCTGAATGTTAAGAATTATAAACCAGAACATAATATATGATTCAACATATGATTCATGATCTGACATAGTATGATTCATGAATCATACAGGGTCATTTAATGAATCGTGTACTAACAAATGCTCTTACGCTAAGTGATAACACAATAAGAACCAATTACAACACACATGTACAAATAGTTCATACATAAGGATGATCTCACACACAATTCCGTATATGATTCATGATTTGCTTCAACATGATTCATGAATCACAGGGGGTCATTTACTGAATCATGTTGAAACCAATCCCTCACATATAAAATCTAAACCCATTAACCATATGACTAGTCAAATTTAACGGAGCAGTAAGCCACCGTCCTCTCAACACATTCAACTGACCACCACCACCACCTCTCAATCTCCTAATCGCATCCACAGCCTTCTGAAAAGCTCTAGTATTCAACGTCTTACCATCACCAATCCCTCCAAAATCCGTCAAATTAAACACCACCGGCCTCAGCTTCGGAATCGTCCTCTCCGGCCGTCGTAACAAAAACCACGTTACATCGTCGTTCTGGAGGACGAAGAAGGAAACAACCGCGAGTAACCAAAGGAACAGTAAGATGATTTTGCAGGAGGCGTTTGGTATAGGAATCCATCGATTAAAATCGCTTGATTTTTGATTTTTTGTGGACTAATCTGCCCTTCCTGAGTTTTTGAAATTAAAATCTCGTATTTAATGTTTCAATTAATTATATTTAGACCCCTAAATTAATAGCCGTCCGATCTGAATATTTTACGGTTGAGATCTCTTTGTATTTTATAACCAAAAGATACTTTTCACCTGATCCTTACTCATAATTAATTTGTTTAAAAATATTTATAATTGTTTAGAATTCATTTAATACTCAAATTTATGTATTTGTATTATATATATTATTTTTTGAAATACTCGATAAGAACCCGAACTCGGCTCGAACTCGTCAAAATTAAACGAGACGAGTATGAACACGATTTTTAATACTCGATAAAAACTCGGCTCGAACTCGAACTCGTCAAAATTAAACGAGACGAGCTTGAACAACCCAATACTCGACTCGACTCATTTGCAGCCCTACTCAAGGACGACAATTACAAAACTAATGCTCGACAATTTATGGCAATTTGCATGGACATCCAGATTCAATATTGCAATAATAATTTAAAAACGATAAAATATTAAATTTTATTAAAAAGTTCACTCAAAACTATATAATATAACTTTCAAATGACGTTATTTGAATGCTGGCCGCATCAGATCCGAATCCCTGCGATCAACCTTCCGAACGGGGTCGTTTCGTTTAAAAGGGAATCGATCGGCGGTAGCTCTTGTCTCATATCTCAATTTTCCAGGCTTCGATCTTCCGTCACACTCATCCGACTGCGGAAACCCTAATTTTCTGGTACATTCATTTTCCATTTCTTCAGTAATTGTTCGAATAGCTTCTTGTCTAGTCGTCGCACTCTTATGCGAACGCACCAAATTTAATGTATATCAGCTGTTAGGTTAAGCGACTTGGGTCAACAAGTCTTCTACCGAAAAGCACGCTTCAGTACGCAGTACAGCATGTCTTTCACGCTAGTTATCGGGACCCTATTAGGTTAGTCAACTAAGACTTAGTGCGCGAGCTAATAAAGGAATGCGATGTATCTCGATTTTCAAGTTTCAACTCTTCAATTCTTTTGGTTTAGAAGAAAATATTCGGAAAGGACTTGTGTCATATTGATGGCTTGTGTGGAACGTGTAAATGAGTGTACTGTTTTTTTGGTAATGATCACGGCTTGTTAAGACGATAACCAAGTTAAAGAAGTCCTTAGCAGCGTGTTGCCTCAACAAGACTTTTTCATGTAGTTACAAATTTGATTTGATGCTTGAAACTTACGTAGCTCGTTCAGATTACTGAGGTCAACTTGCGTGGAGAAAATGTGCTCCCGAGTCATTTAGTAGCTTCACTATCATAGAAATAGAATTTTTTGAACTGACCTATCCAATGGAAATTTTATTTGTATAAGAGTGCATGAGAACTGAAACATAAGATTATGAACTGATTAACAACTTTACCTTTATTCGTGAGAATTTCAAGTTTTCTGATGGAAATAATTTTGTTAATCAAACTTGCACTTAGTGTTTTGTTTCTATCTAGCAGAATAAAGGCATTTGGGCATGCGGCGGACGGTAGTGCACTGCTCGACTTGAAGAGGGATTTGATAGGTGGTGGTTCTTCAGAAAGTTCATCACTGAAAACATGGAACTCCTCTCTTCCTTATTGCTTGTGGCAAGGAGTTGCATGCGAAAAGCGTCATCAAAGGGTGATAGCTTTAAATTTGGCAGAGCAAAACCTTGATGGGTTTCTGTCTCCATCTGTTGGAAACCTCACATTTCTCAAAGTGCTGAACTTGTCACAGAACCACCTTAAAGGCGGAATACCTGATCATGTCAGTTCCTTGACTAGTTTGCAGGTTTTGGACTTGACCTCTAATGCATTAGCGGGTAATGTTCCAGCACGTCTTGTAAACTGCAGCAGCCTGGAGTCCATTTTATTAGGATCAAATAATCTCTCAGGAACATTTCCTGAACTGTTTGGCGCCATGCCCAAATTGAAGATACTGAAACTGGACAGAAATAACTTGGTTGGCGAGGTACCGGATTCTCTTGGAAATATCTCTTCTCTTGAGCAATTATATCTCAATCAAAATAGTTTTTCTGGCCTCATTCCCAGCGGTATAGGTCAGTTGAAGAACTTGAAAGTACTTCAACTCGGCCAAAACAATTTTAACGGTACAATCCCCCCTTCTTTGTTTAACTTGTCATCTATGTTGGAGTTAGGTTTTGAGGACAACAGTCTACATGGAAACATTGAGCCTGATTTGGGAGCTTATTTTCCAAATCTCAAAAATGTGACCTTTTCAAGAAACCAGTTTACAGGAGTGATTCCACAGTCAATAGTAAATATTTCTGGCCTTCAGGTCCTTAGTGTATCCTATAATTACCTGACTGGGACGGTTCCAGATAATATAGGAAGGCTAAAGAATTTGGAGAGGTTAATGATTGGGGCAAACAAAATAGGTGGCAATTTGCATTTTATCCAGTCCCTGACCAATGTAACCAGTTTGAGGATCCTAGACTTCATGAACAACAGTTTGGTCGATGAGATACCAAATTCAGTTGGTAATCTGTCTCAAGGACTCGAGTATCTTGGCTTAGCCTTCAATGGGTTATATGGAGGAATTCCCGAAGAGATTGGGAATTTAGTCAGCTTGAAATCATTGTATCTTAGGGGTAATAATCTTAGTGGGGAAATTCCATATTCTTTAGGCGACTTAAAATCGTTGGAAAAACTGAGTATTCGCGACAACGGATTGTCTGGTAAGTTACCTTCTTCTCTAGGAAATATCAGTACTTTGTCTCAACTTAGCCTAGCCGAGAATCAATTGGAAGGAGCCATTCCATTATCTCTCAGAAACTGCTCAGAGTTGACTAGTTTGTTTCTTGCTAACAATAAGTTCAGTGGCGCATTAGCAGGGGAACTACTTGGTAATTTCCCTAAGATGATATACTTGATACTGGATCATAATTCATTTTCGGGGAATTTTCCTAGAGAAATTGGTAATTTGGCAAGAATGGTTGGTCTGGATATTTCCAACAATAAATTATCTGGCAACATTCCATCAGAACTTGGTTTGTGTGTGATGCTGGAGTCATTACGAATAGAGAACAACTTGTTTGATGGAAGCATCCCGTTATCCTTGACGAATCTCAGAAGTTCACAAACCTTGAATTTTTCGCATAATAATTTTTCGGGGAGATTTCCTGCTGAGTTTCAAAAATTAGATAAATTGGTGAATATAGATTTGTCATTCAACCAACTTGAAGGAGAGGTTCCTACTAGTGGACCTTTCAGCAATATCAGTGCATCTTTCTTACAAAGAAACAAGAAACTCTGTGGTGGCATTCCTAGTACAAAATTACCGATGTGTCCAAAACTGAAGACAAGTAAAGCTAGGAAGCTGGCTTCGACCAAGGTTGCTATAGTGACCGGCATTGCTGCCTGCATAGTTTTTGCAACAGTGCTGGCTTGTTTTCTCCGTAGAAAAATGACTAAAGCTGATCCATCAACCGATTCAGCTTCCAAACCTGATGGTTATTTACGCTTATCATTCAAAGATCTTCAGAAAGCCACTGAAAACTTCTCCATGTCTAACCTGGTTGGTGTTGGAAGCTATGGTTCGGTATATAAAGGGGTGATAGAAACTGAAATGGTAGTTGCAGTGAAAGTTCTCGATCTGGCAAGGCAAGGAGCAATGAAGAGCTTTAAAGCAGAATGCAATGCATTGAGTAAGATCAGACACAGGAACCTGCTTAAGGTCTTATCGTCATGCGCAAGTTTGGACTTCGGCGGAAAGGAATTTCGGGCTCTGGTGTTTGAATTCATGCCTAATGGGAATCTTGACAGTTGGTTACATGAATCTAGAAATCTGTCATTGGGGCAAAGAGTGTGCATCGCAGTGGACATTGCTTGTGCAATGGAATATCTTCATCACCAAAGTGAACCACCTGTAGTTCATTGTGATCTAAAGCCAAGCAATGTCCTCCTTGACACTGACATGGTCGCCCATGTTGGCGACTTTGGATTAGCCAGGCTTCTGCACATGTTTGACACAGGAAGCTTCAGTATGGATCAAAGTAGCTCTTTTGCAGTAAAGGGAACTGTAGGCTATGTTCCACCTGGTACGCCCTTCTTAAATGCTGTCTTCACGCACTTTAAAGATATTCATTTGAATTAATCTAGAGAAGTATGAAAGCCAACTAATAAATTAATTGCAGAGTATGGAATGGGAGGCTTTGCGTCCACCCAAGGAGATGCATACAGCTTCGGTATTCTATTGCTTGAGCTAATTACTGGAAGAAAGCCAACTGATGACATGTTCAAAGATGGGGACAATCTTCATACGCTATGCTCATCGGCACTTTCCAACAAACGCATGAAAGACATAGTGGACCCTCATCTGCTCCCGGAGCTTGATGTCGATGAGCACAGCGAAGCAGATGACTATAGTATGTTGCAATGCATTGTTTCCATGGCAACCATCGGCATTGCGTGTACTATTGAGTCTCCAAATGCGCGGATGGACATGGGATGTGCTCTCAAAAATCTTTACAAGATCAAGAAGAATTTATTATCGCTCTGAGCAGTGTACGAAAATATTTTCCGAGTAGATAAATTTCTAATCAATAAATAAATGATATGAAAATAACTAGTTTGTATATGCTTGGTTTGTCAGGAAAACAACTAGAGGGGCCTTCCCTCACTTCTGAAGAGTCTGCAAACAAACACCAAGTAAGAGCTGAGAGCTTTAAAGTGAACAGTACTTATGTGTTGAAACATGTTCACAGGACGTATTCCAAGTGAACTGGGCAATATGATTTATCTGAGTATCCTGAAAATATCAGCAATTAAGCGCACAGGAGAAATTCACATTTTGAAGTTCACAGGGCGGATCCCTTTATTATTGACCTCACTTTAAGGTCTGCATTTTCCACTTCAGTTATTTTATGATTGGTGCGCCGGTTGCGACATTAATGAGCAACCCATGAAAGTGGCCCACAAAACATGTTTTTCTCTATTAATCCATGTTCCAACCTGGCTCGTTGCCAGCATATTAAATGCAAGGCTTATTTGAGACGACTACCTAGGCAAGCAATAAAGAAGTTTCTATCAAACATTATAAAGATTTTTTAAAGATGGCTTATATCAAGTAAGATAAAGAATGTCGAAATGTAAGTAGTTTTCTTATACTTAGTTCAAATTAATTTTTAATTCAAAACAAATTAAACATTAAGGTTTAAGATACATCTAATCTAACCATAGAGCGCAACAGAAAAAATAAATAGGTCGGCGAACAAGTCGCATGAGAATTAGCAGCGTGGCCAAACAGGGAAATCCCATCGTGACGAACAGGTCTCACATGAGACACCGTCAGTTCCTATTGAAATTAGTTGACCGATGTTTTTAATTCATGACGCGTGGAATGAAAAACGTTGAAGTGGTATCCACTTATCAACTTCAAACTCCTACCTAAATATTCTACCAAAAATATATTACTATTTTGAAAACTAATAAGTCAGTCATAGTAAGCACAAGTTTGAACATTCTCGTACCAAGCCATTATCAATAAAAGTCAACTAAGAACAACATAAATCCCAACTTGTATTGGAATGGTCAATCAATGTTGCCAAATATATCCTCATGATTTCATGCAAGACCAAATCCGAAATCCCTTCCGTTTCCGACCGAACCACAATTTTGACACGTAAATATTAACGAATCTTAACGATAACATACCCTTACGTCTTCCTTTATTATCCATCCGTCCCACCAATCACGCTGCGTGGTCCGTTTACATCCACTTTCACAGGGGTATTTTCGTAAATTAAGACGTTAGATTATTATTTTTGGATAAGCTTAAACCCTTTTCCCACTAATTCCCAAATTAATCTCAACTATTATCTTATCCATTCTCCATTAAATATCACTCCCAACGTCTGTACCATCAGCCTAAATTTCACGACTTTCTCAAACCCGCTCATCCTTAAATCGATAAGACTTTCTTAGGTTTTGAGTTCCTCCACCACATTTATTTACCGTAAACATCAAAACGATACCATATTGATGCTTTTAGTATAATCAAGTGTTATTCGATTTACATTAGGCGCTGGTACATAAAGATAGGATCAAGGGAGACAACGGTTTAATGTAAGGTTGAAAAACACAATTCTATTCATAATTCATTGATTTGATTAATTTAACATTGATATTAAAGTTATTTTTTAATATATATTGGACGGTTGATATGGAGAATACACGGTGGTTGGAGATTGACGTTTTTAATTAAACAGTTGATATTATGTCCTTCCGTTCTACTAAAATATATATGTCTTCGTGTAACCTTTTCTTAATACGTAAGCATTTCTAATTAATAAATAAAAATTTCACATTTTCACAATTCAACACATTTTTATTTAATTTAGAATAAAAAACACATTTTTCCAAATTTTCATATACTTTGACCACCAGACTTTCCAATTCCGCACACGCCATTCGCTCCTCTTTCACACGTTCATGCATATCCATTTAAACCTCCACACTATAAATACCTCAACATCTCAACTCTCCAAAATCCGCAAGACAATTTTTCTAATCAACTTTTCCAAATCCTAAATTTCAAAAATGGTTGAAATTGACTGGAAAGCGAAGACCGACGCACCTGTAAATCCCTCGAAGCTGCTGCAACAGAAGAATCTCAAACTCGCTATTCCTCCAAACCTCCGCGTCGCTGACGTCATCATCTCTCCATCACGGCCTTCGTTGACAGCCTGTGCGGAGTATGAACAGTATCTACGACTTCCGGAGTTGAGGAAGCTATGGAGTTCGAAAGACTTTCCGACTTGGAAAAACGAGTCGGTTGTTAAACCAGCGTTGCAGGCGTTGGAGATTACTTTTAGGTTTATATCCACCGTGTTGTCTGATCCGCGGGTGTATGGTAACCGGCGAGAGTGGAATCGGAGGTTGACGCGGCTGGCGAGTGTTCAGGTTCAGATTATAGCGGATCTGTGTGAGGACGGTGAGGAGGATCCGGTGAGTAAAGGTACGGCGCCGGTGGTGGATTTGAGGTCGACGGATGGTGTGTTGGTGAGAGATGGAAGTTTGACGGAGGTCTGGAAAGTTCCGGGAGAGTCGGTGATGGTTAATAGGACAAGTGAAGCGAGTTTGTTGCCTCGATTAGCGGAGTGGAGGAAGTCGGAAGGCATAGCGGAGAAGATTTTGAATTCGGTTGAATCGGAGATGAGGCGGTGTCCGTACACATTAGGTATCGGAGAGGCGAATTTGACCGGAAAGCCGAATCTGGAGTATGATTTGATTTGCAAGCCGCATGAGCTTCATCGGTTTAAGAAAACTCCAGTTGATCATCAGATTGAGAATTATGAAAATCAGACTTTGTATGGAATTCACCAGATTCTTGAGTGTTGGATTTATGTAGGGAAAATGGTGGTTGAAAGAATATCGAATCAGATTAATTTGGAGGAGTTTGAGAGGGCTTCGAGTACTTGCTGGATTTTGGAAAGTATCTGGAAGTTTTTATTGGATGTTGAGGATTTGAATATGTTGCTTGATCCGGATGATTTCCTTAGGTTGAGGAGTGAGTTAAGGATTGAGGCAAGGAATGAGGCTGAAGCGCTTTGTTTCAGATCAAAGGGATTGATCGAGTTAATGAGGTGTTCGAGAGAGTTGAGGAATAATGTGCCGAGGATTTTGGGCGTTGAGGTTGATCCGAAAGGTGGGCCGAGGGTGCAGGATGCAGCAATGAAGTTGTATAGAGGAAAAGGAAGGTTCGAGAAGATTCATTTGTTGCAAGGGCTGCAGGCTGTAGAGGTGGCTGTTAAGAAGTTCTTTTTTGGGTATAAACAGATGGTTGTTATGGTTTTTGGTAGCTTGGAGGCTAAGGCGGGTGCTGGGGAAGTCGACTCGTTAAGTCAGATTTTTACGGAGCCGACTTATTTTCCTAGTCTGGATGCTGCTAAGACGTTTCTAGGGGATTTCTGGAGTTGTGAAAACAAGAGGCGTTGATGATCGATCATGTTTGACTGGGATATAGTGGAAAATTCTTCTGGTTCTAAAATTAGTCCTTTGATTCTTAGAAAGACTGAACTGATATTGTTTTATTACTGCCTACTACTGGTCATTTTTCTAAACTAATCCTTTCTATAAGATTTATTTTAAACTAATTCAAGATATGCTGTTTTCTTGCTTAGATTCTCTCCATATATACACTATCAATTTTATGGGAAAAGTTCTAGAAGGACGTATAAATATTTGTAAGATGGTCAGATACAATTTCGATCGTTAATTACTAATAATTCACGGATGAGATTTAACCTAAAAAGTAACCGTCAAATCCAACCACCCGTTTTTTTGCAAATCCAACTGCCCAATTTAATAAAAAAACCAACTTAATTCAACCGTCGGATTAATCAAATTAACGATTGAAATTACATCTTTCCGAAGGTGAAGAGTTCCGTCCTGCAAAAATCTATCGTCCCTCTAAATCTTATCCCTCAATTTTATTTTTGTATAGCTTATTACCCCCATTGATTAATTAGATAATATTCAATGCAATGGTCCAATATGTACAATAGCCCATGTGTTATCATCCATTTTATACAAACAGATACAAATTGTATAATAGCCCATTGTCCAATATGAGCCAGTTAATTACATATTTGACCCATTTGCATTGTACCGTTGGAAATGCTCTTACAAGAAAATTGTGTGCTCCTAATGAAGCCTTTAGGTCAAATTAGATGGACCAGTAGAAAATATTCATTTGGAAGTGTTTTTTTTTCCGGAAGTAGAAGTTAATTTAGAGTCTGTAATCCCACATCCCAGTATAAGTTTTAAAGAGTAATAAAATTTCTATTCTAATTTGATTGGATTTGTAAAAAATACATGTATAAATTTGACTATTATTTTATATTAAATTTCGCTTACTGAATTTACAAAAAATAAGATTTGACAATAATTTTTTGATTAAATATCGTTTATTAAATTATTATAAATCAACTGTGAAGATTATGACTCATATATAACAGTTACTTGTGAAGAGTTTCGAATCGTTCATGATCTCCGTTTATTCGAATTGTAATTTGTTATACTTCATCTCGTGAAAGGGGTCGGAGGCGATAAGACTTTATCAGCCTACGAGTTAATAAATGTTTAACTATGTTTGATATGAAAGAAAATTCACAAATATTAATATTTACTTGATGATTTGTAAATAAAAAATGTGTTGGGTCTCATTAATTAAAATCAAAATAAGTGAGTCCATTTTCATTATGAAATGATCACTTTTGAATTTGGTCGTGGCTCGTAATGTCAAATTGACAATTTCATCAAATGACCTTCAACTGTTTTCACCTTTTATCAAAGCACAGTTACACACATAATAAAGCTTTAAAAATTAAATAAATAAAGTAGAAATATATTAAATTTCAAAAGTCCCTAAATTCCAGAAAAGCTTTAGACAGCATCCTCTTTGGCACTATTCTATCCACATGCATATAGTAAAACATACTATGAGGTCAAATTAACCAAAAACATTTGGCTCCGTTTGGTTGCGTTAAAAATGGATGAAAAGATTAATTTTGACGAACATTTTAAAGGAAAATAAATGGCCATTTTTGGTTGTATTAAAAATAATGTAAATTTTTCCTTTTGATTTTTAAAGAAAAATTAATTTTCCTTTTAATTTTCTTTTCATTATTATTTTCCCACATTCAAACGTAGTGTTAGAACCAGATACAAATTATATTCTATTGCCGCCATGACGGTTCCATAATGACTTATGATTGAACCATAATTATAATTTAGTGTCACATTTTGATTGATTTTAGAGATTCATATTTATCCAATTAAGCATGAATTATACCTCTTAAGTCTTAAATTATTCTCTCCGTGTCGCCGCCCTACTCTATATAATATTCCTAAACTCAAGTTCTCACTAATAATATAACTCGGGTAAAATGTGCTGTAATTTTGACCCGTTTATATAGGATTTGGATCATGTATTGCGTTACGCCGTTTTCAAAAGGGTTCAGAAATTTTAATTTTGAGTTTTAGTAAAATGCATAGTTTTGAATTAATTTTAAACAAAACTACTTCGTTTTATAAATTAATTTTAAATTTTAAGTTTGACTGTGAACTGTGGATCCGGATCCCGTACAGCCTACAACCATATACAGTCAATATTCAAAATTTGAATTTTAAATTATAAACTTAAAACGACGTAGTTTAACTTGAAGTTATTTAAAACGACATAGTTTTTCTAAAACCCAATTTCAAAATTAATGAACCATTTATAAAACGACGCAGTTTTGATTGATAGTGTTTAAAACTACGTCGTTTTAAGTTTGACTGCAAAATGCTGTAGGCAGCATGAGATCCTAATCAAGCTGAATGGAATCCGGATCCGCTTACACATGGATGTGATCCCTTCTTATTTAAAAATTCAAATCTGCGAGCCATAATTACACGTATATATATGTTAGAGTGTAAAGCTTGATTTATTAAATCTATCTAGCCTTCAACGTCGCAAATTATGTATACAATAAATTTGTAAACCATTTTACTTTGGTCACAAATCATTTAGCTCCACGAAATCCGAATCCATTTGAAATCCACTCCAACCTTTTCCAACTCATATTTTAACTTCCATTTCGACTTTTAGTAACATACGAATTGTCTCCAGCAGCAATGCGCTGTATATTCTCTCAAACCGCAGCCAGAGTAAGCACGACCTCAGCCTCAACTACCACATACACAATTATAAAACGACAACGTTGGCCGGTGCCAAAGTGGCCCCACTCTCCAATAATCACCTAATTCAACACAGCTCGCTCTCATCACATGACCGTTGTATTACACTACCTTATCTTCTCCGCATCTATTGGTCCTCGTTTCGACACGTGTCCAACCTATCTCAATCAACCAAGGGGCATTCCCGTCATTTTCAATCTGGTCGGTATTAAAGACAATTTAATAAACACAATCCATAAATAAACCATACAAAATTCAAACATTATCAGCCTCCCCCTGGCCCACCACCACCGCCGCCACGTCATCACTCCTTCTGCTCTTTATTTAACCACTCTCATTTCCACACCCAATCATCAACACTCAAACAAACACTCTCTGAATTTAACATCGATTTCTCTGGTTACAGCAATGGAAGGAAAGGAAGAGGATGTGAAGCTGGGAGCGAACAAATTCTCAGAAAGACAGCCACTCGGAACATCAGCTCAAACCCAAGACAAGGACTACAAAGAGCCACCACCAGCTCCATTTTTTGAGCCTGGTGAGCTGTCCTCATGGTCATTTTACAGAGCTGGAATAGCTGAGTTCATGGCCACTTTCCTCTTCTTATACATCAGTGTCTTGACTGTCATGGGGGTCGCTAAAGAACCCAACACGTGTAAAACTGTCGGTATTCAGGGTATTGCTTGGGCCTTTGGTGGTATGATCTTTGCTCTTGTCTACTGCACCGCCGGTGTCTCAGGTAGTTAAAAGATCCAAACTTTGAACCATTTTTGGATTTTTGAATGTAAAGATTTTATCTTTTGAATTACTTTTAGGTTTTTGGATCGAAAGATTGAAACTTTACTGATTGTATTGATTTTGATTGTGATGCGTAGGTGGGCATATCAACCCAGCTGTGACATTCGGGCTGTTGTTGGGGAGGAAGCTGTCGTTGACCAGAGCGGTTTTCTACATAGTGATGCAGTGTTTAGGCGCGATTTGCGGAGCTGGAGTTGTGAAAGGATTCAAGCCAAATCAGTTTATGACAATCGGAGGCGGAGGCAACTATGTTCATCCTGGTTACACCTTGGGAAGTGGGCTTGGAGCTGAAATTGTCGGAACTTTTGTTTTAGTTTACACTGTCTTCTCCGCTACTGACGCCAAGCGTAGCGCCAGAGACTCCCACGTCCCGGTAAAGCACTCCAACAATTTTTTAAAATGCCATTCGAGTCCTTGTAGTTTTGTTTAATTGATTTTGACCCTTAAGTTTCTTTTTGTTTAGATTTTGGCACCGTTGCCAATTGGGTTTGCTGTGTTTTTAGTCCACTTGGCTACCATTCCGGTGACCGGAACCGGTATCAACCCAGCGAGGAGCTTGGGATCTGCTATTGTCTTCAACAGGCAGCACGTGTGGGATGACCACGTATGCATCTCTTGCTTGTTAATCATCTAACGTACACATGTTTTGTTTGTTGACTTTTTTGTGGTGCAATATACAGTGGATCTTCTGGGTGGGACCATTCATTGGAGCAGCACTTGCAGCAGTGTACCATGTGGTTGTGATCAGAGCCAAGCCATTTAAGAACCATAACTAGAGAAATTCAGCAGCTGTTTTCTATGAAAAAAGATGAAGATTGATATGATCAAATGTGGGTCATATTCTTCCATCTGTGCTCAATTATGTGTTGTGTTGTTACTTGTGTATGTAATCTTTAATTAATGTAAGCATGTTACTGTTGTTCTGTCATCGGTAGTGGTTGTGTGTTGGGTGGGCACTTGTGCTTCTTTTTGTGTAGTGCTCCAAGTGACATTAGGTGTCATGAATCCCATGGTAATAATGACAAAAATTTCAACCACTGATTATGCTGTCCACTACACTCTTGCATTTCTCCAACATAAATTGCAACCAATTGTAGAACCATAAGAAAGGGTAATATCAACGGACCGGTCATTGGTGTGTATCGAGGATCACCATGACTAGAATGTCCTTCTTGTATGCAGAGAATAGTAATATCCTCGGTGTGTATTGAGGATCACTATGATCATAATGTCCTCCCTATATACATAGGATAATAATGATCGAGGGCATTATGATCAACTGAATTTTTTCGATTCCGTAATTACCATTCTCATCATTTACTTTTGTTCTTGCCCAAATGAATTAAACAAAATACACAACGTTAATAAAATATATTATGTATTCATCGAGTCATTCGACTCACCCCATTACTTTTAAAATCTCTTTTCAGATTAGCAACAGTTAGTAAGTAGTACCAGTTTCGACATCAACAACAGCTAGGGACTTTGCCTTTGATGTACGGGTCATCACAATAATCTTCTGTTATGTTACATTTCGTCATTCTTATTTAGGGTTTTTTAGCGAAAACCACCCGTCCAATACCACTATTTGAACAAAACCACCCCTCAAATTTTTTTTGACTTAACCACCCATGAATATCAAAACTATTTAATATGACTTTTTCAACAGGTCAACAGGTAATTATGACCGTTGACTTCGGTTGACTTATAATAAAAATTAATAAAAAAAGTTTTTTTGCTAAAACCACCCTTCCAATACCAAAATTTAATTAAAACCACCCCTTCCAAAAATATTTGACTTAACCATCCACAAACTATTTAATATGATGTTTTCAATAGGTTTACATCGTTGACTTCAGTTGATTTATAATAAAAATCATAATTGGTAATTTACGTACTAATTACCAAATAATTTCATTGATTTCGGTTGACTTACCAAATCTACAAACTAATTATTCTAATTAATTTTGTTTACTCTAAAATCTAATTGATAATTTACGGACTACTCAATAAAACTAATTGAAAATCCTAAAAATAAAATTCGTCAAACTTCTTATTCCTAATTGCATTTCATGAAATTCTAGGATCGAGATCGGTGTGGTAAAGGGCTTATGTGAGATACATATGGTAGTGAGGAGTTTGACAAATTTTGTGTTTAGGATTTTCAATTAATTTCATTGATTAATCCGTAAATTACCAATTAGGTTTTAGAGTAAACAAAATTAATTAAAATAATTAGGTCATACGTATGGTAAGTCAACCGAAGTCAATGAAATTGATTTTGTGGATATGTCAACCAAAGTCAATGAAATTAATTCGACAATTAGTCCGTAAATTACCAATTATGATTTTTATTAATTTTTTTATTATAAACCTATTGAAAAAGCCATATTAAATAGTTTTATATTTGAAGGTGGTTAAGTCAAAAAAAAATTGAAGGGGTTGTTTTGATTAAATTGTGTAATTGAAAGGGTGGTTTTATAAAAAAAACTCAAATTGATATTATAAGTCAAACAAAGTCAACGGTCATAATTACCGGTTGACCTGTAAAAAAAGTTGTGTTAAAGAGTTGTTACTTTCATGGGTGGTTAAGTCAAAAAAATTTTGAGGGGGTGGTTTTGTTCAAATAGTGGTATTGGACGGGTGGTTTTCGCTAAAAAACCCTTTTATTTAAGTACTTTTTAGGCGCTCCGTTGTATTTGACATGTGATTAATTATTTTAGTCAGATTCTTTTGTTATAAATATTTATACATTTATTGTTATTATTTACGCCTAATTTTGGGTCGTGACACTCATGATTTACCAACATGAAGCAACGAGAGTTTTCAAACCAGGATTCCAAAACGTGAAGGAGAAACAGCTTTAGTGTACAAGTCTGCAATATGCATATCAAAATTAATATACGACAACGTGATAATCCCAATCTGATAATGATGACGAGTAAAGTGGCAATCAATTTTTATATGCTTCGTACATTAAGATAAACAGAGTTTCGAATAATCAGAATAACACTAGTGTTATCACAACACGTGTGAGCAGATTCGAAGAGAGAAACACTTACACCAGCCAACAACCAACGTATCCATACTATCTCAGTAGTAATAGATGTCATAACACGATATTCAACTTCGGCAGACGAGTGAGAGACAATTGTTTGCTTTTTGTTTGTCCGATAAATAAGAGAATTACCAAGAAATATACATAATTTAGTTACTTTCGATCTGAGGGTTACTAGCCCAATCTGCATCCCAACAAATCCGCAATTCTAAGGAAGAGGTAAAAGGAAACAGAAGTCTCTGAAATTGTGTCCCTTGTAGATAACGACGAATGTGAAGTATAACTGCCCAATAAACTCAAATTGGAGACTAAACAAACTGACTAATAGTAAGCACCGTATTTGTAATATTTGATATTATGATAAGTAGGGCAAAGTTCAAGAGAAACAAAGAGTTTAGGTAAGACGGAAAGACTTAATATCGACCGTTAGATTAGATTAATATACGATTGAGATTAAAGTTGGTTTTTATATAATGAGCGGTTGGATTTGTAAAAAACCCTAGCGGTTGAGAGTGACGGTTACTTTTTTGAATCAAAACTCATCCGTTGGATTATTAGTAATCAACAGTTGAGATCGTGTCTCACCGTCTCACATATATTTATCGGTCCTCCTAGAACCTTATTCATGATAAGTATGAGAGTCAAAATACATATTAGATAAAAAAATATTAGCTATATACTTGTCAATTTTATTTCTCTTTTTTTTGCTCCGTCTTCTCTCTAAACCGTAGCTCCATCTTTTGTTTTCATTTTTCCTCTTTTTTCAATCTCCGCTCCGGGGTGGAGGAGGACCTTCTTCCTAATGGGATGATGGTTTCTCAACCTCTACCCCTAGGAGATCCTTCCATCTCTTTCATCCTATCGGCCGCCGTTATTGCTGTCGTTGCCGCCCGGGCCGCATGCTTGTGACTGATCTTCCTCCATCGGATTCCTCCACCGTCATAGGTTGCATGCATGTGTCCCGATGATCGTCTCGGATCGGCTTTGTTTGTTTATAAATAAGGTGTCTTAATGTTTGTGTTTATGTTTTCGTCTTTTATCTTGTTGTTGCCGGTTAGGCATGTCGTGGAGCTATCTGCTCGTAATAAGACTTAGAGTTTCGCCATATGAAGGTTGTTTGTCTAGATGATGAACTAGGCGCTAGTGGTATCGATGGTGATGGTGCCGTTTTCGGCCTGAGCTCTCAACTGGTTGATTAAGAGAAGACCAAAATATAGTGTCGTCTCAAATTTTTTCCATCGTGTTTGTTTTAGCTTGTACATAATTCAATAAAATGACCCACTTTTAATCAAAAAAATTTAGCTATATACTTAAATGCGATAACCACGTGAAGAGGCCTAAAAGTATTTTGGTCTCAAATGTTTAATTTCAAATTCACAAGCGAAATGTTGTTTTAATTCAAACTTAAAATTATTTCTAGAAGTAAATTAGTTAATACATTTTCGGCAAGGCAATTAATCGGAGACGAATCTCACCGGAACCGTACTCATTATTCCCGCCGCCGACTGCTCCGTCTCTACTAGTCCACGATCAAGGTACTCGTCTTTCTCACCTACCGGTTTCAGAAAAATCTAATACAACGTGGATTCCTTTATGCGTCGGTTGTATACTTGTTTAGATCTGGAGTTATGTTGTTGTGTAGAGCACTAGAGCATATATTTTTCCATGCTCCACTCATCTATAGCATCATGAGCATCTTTTGTGAGGAAACGGTTCTTGAGCATATATTCCACTGTTCATTCTATATTTTCGTGGTTTTGTATGCACAATAAGTCCATATGTACATAGTTTGCATTTGAGGATGAGCCTGAAGATAGCTATCTTTCCTCTTTCAAATTCTTCATGCATAATAGCATGTCTTGAACTCTTGATTTTTCTGAATTAAATCATCAGTTTGGTCTAAACATTAACTTCTGTGAAAAACATTTTTCCATTTTGCTTGTACGCACCATGTCTGGTCTGTATGCTTGCTTTACCAATTTTTCACAACCACAACTATGACTTAGACACCCTGCCTGCATTAGCCTTAGTTCAACTAGAAGTGTGTTGGGTGAATGGTGGTTTTTTTCTGTGCTCTTGGTGTGACATTTTCATGATGCAGTGTTGGGTGGCCATAGCTTTTGTCATCTGAACCTATCGTAGGCGTTGTCAGGATCGTTTAACTACCGGTATAGGCATAGCAAACCATTTGACTGTTTTTCCTCTCATTTGAACCCAGATGTGCAATCTGGCTTGATGCTAAGGGCGGAATGGCTAAATTACAAAACGATTATTCGCTCTAAGGTACCTTTATCAAACGTATTTTTCATTTTTAATCCATACCTGAACAATCATTTAGTAGTCTCTTATTTGGTTTTCAAGTCAAGAGGTCAAATGGTCGTTCAACCCCAAAACAAGTATATTTTATCGTTGGGAAATTTACTCACTGTTGATACTAACAATTGGAAAATGAAAATTGTTAACTTCAACTGCATCTACTTAGCGAGTTTTTAACAACAAATGGTAGATTATGTACGTTCCGGCGCGTCTAGGATATTGCTTGTTTCTATATGGGTCAGATAGGGGGAAGATAAACTGACTGTTTACCTCAATTGCATCCACTTTCCGTTATTATCAGTATTTTGAAGATTGAAGATTGCGCAGGTCTATCTATTAACTTTAGAACTGAGATATGTTTCCATTAATACTTATTATACTACGAAAATCCTTTCAAAGAGATCTGATATTTGAACTGATTTTTCTACCGGTAAGCAGGGCAATGACAGAAAGGAACTAATGTTGGACAACAAAAGCTTTCACAAGGCCTCCTGACATGGCCATTTGACATGATCTTGCAGAAAATGAGAAAGGGGTTACGTACCATTCCTATTTGACCGAATACTTTTTATTTAATTCTTGCAATTATGCATAAAAAGTGAATAAAAGTAATTACGTACCATTCCTAATCCATGAAATCAGTCTTACGGTAAATGGAGTAGCGATCTAACAGTTAGTCACTCGATTTTTGTTTTAAATATAAATTTATTCAGTTCTTGAACTATAGAAATCATTTTTAAATTATATTTATGGATTAAGGAATAGCGGTCTAATAGTTAGTCACTCGATTTCTGTTTTAAGTATGAAGTTTATTCAGTTCTTGAATGATGTAGAAATAACTTCTAAATTATTCTTATGACAAACGGAATAGCGGTCTAGCGGCCAGTCACTCGATTTATGTTTATCACTCGATCTATGTTTAAGTCTGAAGTTTATCCAGTCCTTAAATGTTATAGGAATAAATTTTACAATAAAAAAACTAAAAATGGAATATGCTAGTGAATTTTTAATATTCGAAAATCTATTACTCCGTAAAATAGCTTAATTTTTAGACTGCTATGATCAGCTGATTGGCTTGATTCTCATCCCGTCAACATCATGCTAAGTGCTTAGTCAATGGTTTCACACCACCCTCGACAAGTAGAAGTACGATTTTAAATACGCATCCAGATGATAAACAATTAAACGTGACTCACAAAAAATTGCATGTGTTGACTTCTTTTATGTCTTCCCAAATATTTGTTGATTTTTAATTATTCTCTTAAGCACACATTATGTCCTTTTAACTTTTTCTCTAATTGAAAATGGAGAAAGGTTTAAGTTTTTATGATTTTTGTATACTTAAACCTTTCTCCATTTTCAATTATACATACCATTACTTTATTTAATATCCTGATTTTTTAAATGTTTTTATGATTTTTTTAATTAATTATGTATTTTTTCGTATTTTTATCATTTTTATAATATATCTATTAAATTTAGACATATGAGTGGTTCTGAAAATTTAATAAATTTAAGGGTGTGACTTTATATTTTTCCAAGATACGGGTGGTTTTCGGAAAAAATCCATAATTTGGGTGGTTTCCAGTAATTTGCCCTAAATAAAATTATAGAACATCGACTTATTTGTTGATTTTCACTAATAACCGTCAAATTTAATTGTCCATATTTTTGCATATCCAAACATCCATTTTAATATGCAAAAATATGGACAATTAAATTTGACGGTAGCCTGATGGTGGGGAATCTGACAAAGAATCCTCAGGTCAAGGGTTCGAATCCTGGCCTCACCATTTATTCAATCCTCCCTTGTGGGAGGTTGTTGCTTTCCTCCTGCCTCGTGCATGGAGGCTCTTCGCCCCCTCCACCCATGCGTGGAGGCTCTTCGCCTATATTCCTGTTGTTCTCTTGGAGGATCGTTCTCCATCTATGCGGAAGAGACATGCATGCTTGATGCTGTCGATTATGGGTTGGATGTCCGTTGCTGTGACCAGAGCTTCAAATGATTAGAATAGATATCATGTATACGATATCTATGAATTGTGCCCAATGTAACCGCTATCGAAAAAAAAACATCCATTTTAATGAAAAACCAGTTATAATCTCAACATTCAAATTAGTAAATCATCAAATGAAATTATGTGTCTTTATGTTACAAATTATTTTTATTTTTATTAAAACTAACCGATTACAAGAATATTGAGTTGGGTTCTAGAGAAACATGTAAATTTTGTGAGACATAAGGACGTAATCTTGACCGTTAATTTGATTAATTTGACGTTTGAGATTAAAGTTAGTTTTTAATTAATTGGACGGTTGGATTAACAGAATACACGGACGGTTGGTGATTGCCGGTTATCAATATCAATCATTAGATTTTAAAAATCAACGACTGAAATTATATCCTTCCGTCTTACTAAAAGATGTGAGTCCTCTTAGAATTTTTCACAAGGGTATTTAACTTTAAAACGTCAACTATTTTCCTATGTCAGATATTAATTTATTCAAATTAAAATTAAAAAAAAAAACATTTTATATCGAAATGCACAACCGACAGGATCGAGGAGAGAGAAGAAGACTGGAAAGTATGGCAGATCATTTCGCAATAGGCCAATCGATCGACATCGAACCCTACTTCCATTCAATTTTAACATAACTAATCCCGCCGGTCTCTCTTCTCAATTTTCCATACCTAATTCTTCCACAATCATACTTTTCTCCATCCGATCGATTGCTTTATTTCGTTTCGATCGCTGCTTTGAAAAATCACAACTACAGCCGATCGATGATTGATTGATTACTGAGTATGTCTGATGCGGCGATCAACGGCTTGGCCGGTGCCGGTGGAGGCATCATAGCTCAGCTCATCACATATCCTCTTCAAACTGTAATCTCCTTTTTTGTTTATTATTTTCTGTGCTTATTTGTTAAGTGATTTATGTAGAGGTTTTGACTTTGCTTTTTTGTTTGATGTTGTTAGGTCAACACCAGGCAGCAGACGGATCGTGATCCCAGCAAGGAGGGGAGTAAAGTTGGGACTATACAGCAAATGTATCAGGTTTTTGTTTTTTTATTGTTTTTATTTGATTTGTATTTTTGCCGTGGAGGTGTTTATGGTGTATGGTTTATAATGTGGTTTAGGTTGTGAAGCAAGAGGGATGGGGGAGGTTGTATGGAGGCTTGGCACCTTCCTTGGTCGGTACTGCTGCATCTCAGGTGAGTGACTTTTAAAACATTTAAAACTAGAATGTGAACGTAATTGGACGGGAATTTCTAGCTTATTGCCTGACTTTTTATTTACCTTTGACATGGAACAGGGTGTTTACTACTATTTTTATCAAATATTTAGGAATAGAGCTGAGGCATCTGCACTTGAAAGAAGGAAAAGAGGAGTTGGTGACGGATCAGTTGGAATGTTGTCGTCTCTATTGGTGGCGGCTTTATCAGGGTATCACCCATTTTCCCCTTTTTTCCTCTCTGGGTAGGGTAGAATGTCAGTTATTGAATTCTCCATATCATCTGAGTTTAGGTGTATGCATGTGTTTTGCTTTGGAACTGATCCTCATATCAAATAAAGATGTCAAATCTGAATCTGTTATTGTTTTTATTTGCCAAGGCGCAAAGGATTGAAGTCCATACAGTTTGATACCAAGCTGAAGTTTAATGCTCATTTATTTTCGTCTACACACTACACTTGATAGGCATTATACTTGTGGATTCTTTTTGTGCACTTGAATGTTGTCAAATTTCACAGTATGCTGCTGGACTTCTAGTTTTTTATGCTACAAATATTTTCATTATGCAGTTGTGTGAATGTCTTGATGACAATTCCCATATGGGTGGTTGTTACACGGATGCAGGTAATGGTCTATTTTAAAAGTGATGAAAATGAAATATTGTAGTAATTTCTAATCATCATATTCATCAAATTTGTGGCATCTTTATTTTTTTCTGGTACATTATATTTAATAGCACTTTTGGTTTTGCAGACTCACACTAAAGCGGCTTCTAAAAAACCTCAACAAACGCATATCAGCATCTGCAAGTGATGAGCCTCTTTTATCAATACATGAGTCTCCTCGTTATGGGACTGCCACTGTGGTATGCAGATTATCTTATGCTAAGTACTATATGCCAAATTTGAAATGTAGTCATTAATTCTTGCTTATAAAATACACGATGTAGCTATATTTTGGACATTTTTTGCTGCTAAGCCAAACAAAAGAAACATAGCAAGAAATATAACAACTCTCAAATGGGAAGATGAACTAGTAAAAGCTTTCTTACGATGTAGTGTCTCCAAAGCTGATTGACCTGTAACTTGTAAATCCAGCTCGTCAATTGCTTGTAGGGTTATCAACACTTGTCGCTGCTGCCAAAACCATGTCAATTTAACTGAAAATGTATTGGACTCGGATAATTGTTGTATCTGTGAATGTGTCTTTGCACATTGGTGCAAATTGGTCTTCTTGTTTTATGTTTTGAAAGTCTGGCAATGCGTAAAACAAATGGAGTTACTTATCTGACAATATAATGAAGTTCTACTGCATGTTATATCACATAGGAGCTCAAAATTAACATATTTAGTTTCGGCTAATCGAATTACAATGTATATAAAGCAGAAAGCATTGTTATAGGATAATAAATTAAAATAAATATGATTTCATGATGAAAGGAGTCATTGTTGTACTACTGCATGTTATCCTTTTGATGGCTACTGAATGAGTGTCCACTTGTTTCCTCCCTCGTATTCAGACATGTGTGTGCAATCATATCCAACCAATACGTTCCCTTTCTTACACTGTATCTTTACCCAGATTAAAGAAGTCTATGATGAAGCTGGAATTAAGGGATTCTGGAAAGGTGTATTGCCAACACTGATGATGGTAGGTGATATGTGACTCTTTCCACAACAGAGACCAACTTAACTAATTGAGTTCGCTGTTGTTTGAAGGTCAGCAACCCTTCCATACAGTTTATGTTGTATGAAACCCTCCTAAAGAAGTTGAAGGAAACCCGTGTGTCAAGTAAGAGAAGCAGCAATGGAGTAACTGCATGGGAGGTAGTGCTGCTTCCAGGATTTGTTATGAACTTTCTTTTCCAAATAACAACTCATCTAATCAAGAGCCCCTTCTTTTTTCCAAAAACACATCGTCTAACGTTGTTATTATTAAACTTACTTTATATTGTCAGATATTTATCATTGGAGCTTTGGCAAAGCTTGGGGCCACCCTTATGACATATCCTCTTCTGGTTGTTAAGGTTGATATTATCACGTTTTCCTTTTATCTGTTGAAAGAAATTGGGGAATTTTTTTTACAGTTGTCAAATGTGAGTTTTTGGGCTGCTGCATTCACTTTCGCTATATAGTGTGACTGTGCGACATGACATACCTTAGAGCCGATCCATTATAGTTCTAGTGTTAAATGTTTTAGTTCTTGGGTTTTTGGAAGTGTCTTCTTGTATACTGCTGACATACTAAAGAAGTCTATAATTGATTTGCCAATGCAGTCAAGGCTTCAAGCCAAGCAAGTCATTGGCGGAGATGGAAGACATCACTATGAAGGTATGGAAAGCGAGCACACTGCACACATTCACTCTGGGCATATCCATGTTCAACCTTGCTGATAAAGGAAATTAAAATGTTTTATATAAAATACGTTGCATCCTCATTAGTCATATAAAACTCTGGGCATAGCCATGTCAATCAGCTTAGTATATCTCATCGTGCACTTATTTTTCATTTTATCTTAAATTATCAGGCACACAGGATGCCATTATGAAGATGATCCGGTATGAAGGATTACCTGGATTCTACAAAGGAATGAGCACAAAGATAGTACAGAGTGTTCTGGCAGCTGCTGTTTTGTTCATGGTGAAAGAAGAGATTGTTAAGGGTGTGCGTTTCTTGCTAACGAAGGATGCCTCTCCTTCAGTCAGATCCAAGTCCTCGAGATAATTACCATTACCAAAGACATGCAATTCTGATTCAGATCATTTTCTAAGCTCCACTAGACAAGAAAGCTTGTTGGCCTTCATCCCATAAGATGATAGAAGAACAAATAACTCGGCCATTGTGTTGGACCAGCTATTTGCTTAGAACAGAAAGATCGTTTGTTGGGAGAACATAAATCATAAAACTGTATTGTTGAACAGATCATACACACAAGAAAGTCTTTTAGCTATGAAAAGCTTTATGTTCACGCATAAGGAATTGGTGGCAAAATAGAGTTGTCAAAATAATCAGTACAGGCATACAGGAAGAGAAAAGGATCTAAAATGGCAATAAAGTATGCCAAACCGAGTTGGCCAATACAATACAAAAGTTGAAAAACTACAATTGCTTCTTTTTCTTATGCAAGTAAGAGTAGTATCGTTGAAAATTTAGTACACCCCAAACTAGATGGCGCAAGCCAACCTCCGGCCACAATGCTGCGGTAGTATACAAGAGACTGCGGCTAGTTTGCCACAAAAGAAAATTGCTTAGACGTGTTTCACCGGAGCTTCTGATTACTATATCAGGGTCAGGTGCGACTTCCATGTGCATTCTCTTCTCAATGTCAACCAAACTGATAACTGGGGTTTCCATCCCGCACCCAACTTCATACACAATGTTACCATTGGAAGTTTTACCATTAGAAGTTGCATCCCTGCAGGACTCTTGCACAGCGTGGCGAATCTCATCTGTTGAAGTATATGATATACATATGGAGAGCACAGCTTTGTCGTTGTGGGCAGTAGCTTTCATGGCCTTTTCAGCAGCTATCCGAACTGATTCGTTCAGGAGCTTCAAGTTACCTATAAAATGAACTCGAATGCCATATTGGTAGACAATACTTTCGGCCTTTAGCAAGCTCTCAATCTTTTCTTGCAACAATTCCATCAACTTTTGAATTTCTTCAGGCGGACGTTTGAAATTGTCAATGCTGAAGGCATACACAGTCACATACTTTACTCCCAGTCTATAACAGTATTTAAGCAGGTTCATCAGAGCTACGTATCCAGCCCTGTGACCCATCCCATACGACAGATTGTGGGTTTTCTCATACCTACGGTTGCCATCCATTATGAAGGCTATGTGACATGGAATGGGACCAATGGATAAAATCCCAAACAAGAATCTTTGTATAAAGTTAAACACAGCTTCGAAGAACGACTTGACAGGGGAAGAACTTGTGGAATCTTCCTCCATTTCTGAGATCAAATTCACCAAACGGCAATAGGTTGAGATTCAACTTTCTATTATACATAGAAGGAGAAAATTAGCTTGGTCACATACACGAAGAAACAGACTTTTATTCTTTTCATATAAGGTGAAGTAATAATGATTATTACTAATGTAAACATGCATTATTTTCCAGTCAAGAATAAACACAAATAAGAAAGTGTCAATCAAAGCAATATCCCCACGGCACATTCTAAGTAATGAGTATCTTAAAATGATTCACACATCTAACATAAACAAGAAAAAACAACGGAACAAAAAGCAATCTCAATCGCGAACGATTTTCATTAGGATTGCATAAAAACTAGCTACAAGGCTTGGCTTGTCGAACAATTTTATCTGAGAGATTAAACAGCTATTAAAACATGTCTACACAGAAACCTAGCAATTTACTATCCATTCATACCCAAACTCACGAAAACACTCAAGCATATCATCTTATTCTACAAAACAATAACTTCGTACACGTCGGTGGAAAAATGCTCCAACAAAACAACATTACACATTCCCGTAACGAAAAAAATCCGGCAAAGCAGAATTATACTCCTACAATTTCAATAAAGAACCATTGAAGCAAATTATAAACTCATATCAAGATCAAAAAACATAATACAATTTACCTCAGTAGCAACTAGCAAGCATCAAAATCCATCCAATACAAGAATGAAAAGGGCGCATCAAGTAAGATGGTATCTTTCTTAAATCTGACGCATCATTGTAATTGAGTAGCACTTGCACGTATATGCCTCTATTTGAAATCAAGCACTACGTCATCCACGAGTGGCGCGATTCGCGGATTGGAGAAGCGAGGAATAATCAATTGATTGAAAAGAGTAATGGGTGTGATTTAGATTTAGTGTTTTTGTGCGGCGAAAAGTGAGAGAGGTTGGTGAGTCAACGTCGGCGACCAGGACAGGGCCGATGAGTTTAGAATTAGGTTTAGCTTTTTGGCATATCAAATTTTAAAAATAAAAATTAATAGAATGAGGTATATTTTTATAAGATTCAATAATATATTTTTACACGTTAATTTGATTAAGTTGATGGTCAATTTATGAATGGTTGGATTTGATAATTATTTTTAATTAAATCTCATTGTTTGAATTATTAATAATCAATCGTGAAAAATTGTGTATCAGGAGTATTATGAAATACGTACTGTAGACTGTACCTTCAAAAACTATTAGTTTAATGGTTGATGAATGATCAAAACTCATAATCAGTATAATGAGAATTTTTTATTTTGTGACTTTGTACAGCTCAAATTAGGATCTTCATTTGCTACATACAAATGAAGAAACTGAAATCATAGAAGAGTAAACAATGTGGTGGAACAAGAAACTTTCCTTTCTAATATTGCAAAAGCCAACAGTTGGTGGCACTTAAAATGTCTTTGCCATGCCTACCACAGTTCATAAAGCAGACAGTGTACACTAAACAACACTCATGTTCTGCCAGCTTGCTCAGAACCAAAAGAATCTTTCCATTAGATTATTCTTTGTTGAGCTGTAGTTGACATGCTGATGTTGGTTGGAAAGTAGAACAGGGATTTGCAATCTAGTGGTTCGATACCTTTGCTTTTGGGAATCTTGAAAATTAAGGCTAAGAGAGATACCCCTTTTTGAAAAAATCTTTTCTTGTCTAACGTATCGAGACATAATGGAGTGCGTGGAAGCTCAAAGTGATGATTTTTTAACAATGAGGAAATGGCAAACCTTTTTTCAAGTACCTTTTGCAAAATGGACGAACAGTCTAAGATGCCTCAAATTCTGTTGCTTGAACAAGAACTTGGGTACTTCTGCATTTATAGGCATTTAGTAGTGTAGAAGAAGTCATCAAGTTTGGCTATATGCTTAACTTGGCGACTAGTTAAGCATATTTGTAGAATACTGGATGGTAGAGATCAGATCATCTGCGACCCAACAGATATCCTATTGATCTCTACGATCCTTCCATTAGACGGTTGATCGATTTGATTTAACGTTCACAATATACCTTTTTGAATTTTTTGAATTTTTAGTGAAAAGTAAAAATACATGTGTATAGGCCAAAATGTACGAGTAGGCTAAATTAAAAAAGCAAACAGCTGAAACACCAAAATGCACAAAAGCAATGAGATCGCAGAGGAACTACGCTCCTCGATGGTATTCAGTGGATGCAACAATCAGATTCCTGTTTAGTTGACAGTTTTAAAATACCACATTTTAGTGATCATCTATGTACACTGTGACTATGACCTCTTGCATTTGATGGAACTTTTGAAATAACCAGTTTGGTTCTTATGGAACCTGGATGCAAATGTACCCGAAAATGTAACGATCATCGATTCTCCAACACAATAGATTTACAATGCAGGATATTTGAAGAGTTGACGCAACATGTTTCGAGTTTTTCTTAGCCTTTTTGTCAATATAATTCAAAACAAGGCTTGAAAAATTACCTATGCTCGTCTTCAGTCCATGGAACACCTTTCTTCTTCTCATGATCAACTGACTTGGACCTTGGGGACTTCTTTCTAAGCGTGCCAAAATCATGATCATTTCCCAACTCTAACGTGTGCGAGGTGGGAACCAAACCAGCTTCTATATCACTAACATCCTTCCAACTCCTTGTACTGGTTTATAACATCACTAACTGATGACTTCCCTGGGATCATTTCCGCTACTTTCTCCCATCGGTCAGAAGTGTTCTTGTCATAAATTGCCAGTGCGCTTTCGAATAACTTGTTTTCTTCTCTCGTCCAGTATGGAAAACCTTGGTATATGGTGTCCATACTTATAACCAAAGACCGGTACTTCGTTTTATAAAGATAACCGGTACAGAAAAAAGATTCCAAAATCAAAACTAGCACAACTAAAACAAAAGCGATCAGTGACAGCAGATGTTGAGGATCAAGAAATCAGACCTGACATGAAGAACTCACCTAAGATTTCAACTTCAAACACAATCTTCATACTATTAAGGTTTACAGAAATGAAATATAAGTCAAATTCACAAGCCCACTGGTAGAAAACCAAATGAGTAAACTTTATCCCACAGAAACTACTTTAGAAACTACAGCCTTAAGATTAATAAAAGAGCATAAATCAACAAGCGACCAACACCCCAAAAACTGCAAGACCCAGATAAAATAAACACCCAAGAAAGCTAGGGAAGGACTCAAAGTGGCCAAGTGATTGAGCTAAAGAATCCTCACACATGGGATGGAAGTAGTGAAGGTTTAGAGGGTTGCTGTAATGCTGTTGGGAACTGAGGATGAAAGGAGGAGCATAAGCCTGCATAAACAACATAAAAAAGCACACAACTTTTTGGTGCTTAATGTGGAGGATCATGTGCTAAGAAAATGCAGCACTGAAAAGACCGTCCTATGTGTTTGGAATTGGTTAGTTTTCTTGTTTTAAATTCAGCAAGCTCTCGATTAAGCATATCTTAAGGCTGCTACATTTAGTTTTAAAATGGATAGTACTAAGTTTGTTGATGATAATTTAGATGAATTCTTGCATATGACTCTGCAATTGAATGATATTAAGTATGCTAAAAAAGTATTGTTATGATTTAATGAATTCTCCACGTGATTCTTTTCAAGCTGTTAAGAATGCATTCCAATATGCTGGAACTTTGCCTGGTTATGATATCTTGTGTACCGCACTAAGAGATAGGGAAATTGAGATTATGAATAAAACTAAAATGTGAGTGTAAGAGAAATGCGAGATAATGAATTAGATGAAATATTTGGTTAGATGTCTAATATACCCTCCTATCAATCACAAACCCCTAAACCTTGTCATGTGTCGGCGTCTTCATCCTAATGTATCATAGATGTGTGGCTCATATGCACTCTATTTTAAGATACGTTTTACTGAAGACAATCATCGGATGCTCTTCCTGTTAAACGTTTACAAAAGCTCTGTATGCCAGTCTGTGTACCACAAGCCAACAATAATGAATAATGCAAGTTCCTCAAACATATATTTAATCAACCTTGGTTTGGATGAATGCTCACCATTGAATCTCTCATCATCAGTTGAGATCTGCACGCTGATTTTCAACACTACAGTTTCAGAAATGGAAGAGCACTGCATTGGTTTTGCTCCTTTCAAATGGTTTATTGAAGTTGTATTACATAGATTCTTGATCGGTATCTTAACCATTGGTCCCATTCCTCGTCACATTGCTTTTATAATGGATGGAAATCGAAGGTATGCTAAAACCCACAATTTGTCAAATGGGATGGGTCACAGGACTGGTAATACATCTCTGATGAACCTGCTCAAAAATTGCTCAGAAATCGGAATAAAGTATGTGACGATCTATGCCTTCAGCATTGACAATTTCAATCGTCCGGCTGATGAAGTACAAGCTCTGATGGAATTGTTTGAAGAGAAGATAAATAGCATTGCAGACCCAGGAAGTATTGTTCAACAATATGGCTATAAAGTTCATTTTATAGGAAACATGAAGCTCTTAAATGAATCAGTTCAGTTAGCTGCCAATAATGCCGTGAAGGCTACTGCCAGTAATGACCGAGCTGTGCTATCAATATGTATAGCGTATACTTCGACAGACGAGGTTCTCAACGCTATGCAAGAATCCTGCAATGCAGCAAACTCAGTGAATAATTGTATAAATGTGGTTGACATGGAGAGGAGAATGTACATGGCTGTAGCACCTGATCCTGATTTAATAGTCAGAAGTTCCGGTCAGACTAGACTAAGCAATTTTCTTTTGTGGCAAACAAGTAACAGTCTACTGCATACCACTGCTGCCTTCTGGCCGGAAGTTGGCGCGGGGCATCTGGTGTGGGCTTTGTTAAACTATCAACGAAGCTGCTCATACTTGCAGATGAAAATCAAGCAAGTTTAGTTTTGCCTGGTGCTTTTCCAGGGTCATATCAAAAATATTAATAAGTGTTTAAGGTTACTGCTGTTAGCATTAATTTTCAATAGCATTTCAAAACTTGAACAAATACAGAGAAAATTCAAATAAAAAATTAGTTCACTGAGATTCACCCAAAGGCAAGACGTGAAATGGTTACCTGGAGGTGGAACACTACATTAGCTGATCTTTTGTTTAGTACCTGAAAGATTGATGATTTATCATAATTTTTCCAGTCTCATTATGATCGGAATGGTCTTCGGTTACACGAAAATAGCTATAACTGAATCCATGCCGGCAAACCAAGTTAAAATTAGAAGAAACTACCCTTGGATAATTTCAAGACTAACTACACAGTAAATTTCGGATTAGCTCTATCAAAATTTAGAACATGACGGGTTAAGCTCAAACTGACAGCGGGAATAGCTATGAAGTAATAGAGTATTGGGAATAATAATCTGAGGTGGAATCTGGAAAAATAAAAATAACCAATTATTTTGGATTAGTTATTCTTCATTGGTATCTCGAAAAAAGCATTGACATGAGACAAAAACACAAAAAAGAAGAAAATAGAAACCATCTTTCAGCTATTTTAATAAACAAGTGTTCATAAAATTTTCTGGGCAACCATCCAACATTAAAAAAATAGTGACAGGATAAAATGATCTCATAGCCTTCACTGTTAACAATTCTGAATCGCTCCATGATACCACTAACTGGGATAACTGCATAAAAGAAGGAAAGAGCGAAGTTTAAAAGACCAGGTTCTGTGTGGAAAGAGCACAGTCTAAAAGACAATGTTAATAGATCAAACAAATGCAATTTGATCCACTAAAAAATTTAAATAAACAACTAAATAAAGCATAATAAAAAATATAATAGAAAAGTGGTAACAAGTATTTGGCATGCATGTAGCCATTTAATATTTAAATCACCCTGCTGCATGTAACCTAATTATTATGCACAAATTAAATGTAAAAATACTCTAGTTCGGCAGGCTCCACCCTACGGTCAAACTGCAATAGTTGCAAGAAAACAGTATCTTAACAATTAACATCCAGAACTAAGAATGTATCTTAACATCAAGAGAACAGTATCTTAACACCAAATTCTATTGACATGCTCTACCCTACGAGCCCCTTTATACTAACAATGACATAAACGAATTAACTGAAAACTTAAAAACCAGGAGCAAAAAGTTTCGAACTGGTAAAATGTACCTTATATGTTGCTTGGGTACATGAACACTCTAACCCTGGCTCCCTGTAATTAGAAAACAGTAAAACAAAGCTCAGAATCATCACATGAATCACATTCAACACACTAAAGCAAGCAACATGAATCACATACAACACACTAAAGCAAGCAATTCAAATTTAAATCCATCTAAATACCATAGACTTTGGAGGCAGATTGGAGGTGAACTTTGCACGAACTACTCCACTGTTACCATGAGGCCTAATAACCTTTCCCCAAATACATCTATAGTGAGTACCATTCTTTTTAATAGGCGCCTTGTAAATGTAAGCCATACGCTTTCCGGCGTACCAAGCCACATCCTCCTTGGTGTTAACTCCCTCAATCTGAACCAGCGAAGTGTTTGGGTACTGGTTCACCTTAGACCTAATCATCCAAAATTCAAATCTCAATTAAGTCTCTCAATTGTCAAAATACAATGCGAATCAGAAAAATTAGAGCCTAAATCCCACCTCTTGTATCCGAGAACAGTGCCTCTGACGTAAAGTCTGCATACGAGAATAGATTCAATTCAATACCAAATTAAGATCACAAAAACAAAATCTCAAGAATCGAAGCAACTGACCTGACGCGCTCTCCTTGTCGTCCTTTCACCATTTTCACCGGAAGCTTGTAGAGCTGATTCGCGTCGCGTTAACAGGAGAGAGTGATAGCGTCAGAAACCCTAATTGGCCGAAGCACGAATTTGTTGGAATATATATGGCCCATGAAAATCTGCTACTTGATTGGGCCGAACGAACCGGTTGGCCCAGGTAAGAGTAATCCGGCCGAGTTCGATTAAATCGAACAGCTAAACGAAACCGTTGGTTCAATTGTAATTGGCCAAGAATACCCTCGTCGTCTCCGGATCTCGTCATCTAAATACGACGCTGTGTATCTCCGCCGATCATCAAATTTCAGGTACGATCGGTGCAATCGCGTTATTTTATCGGCTCTTCTTGGTTTGATTTACTGATTTCGAAATTATTTGTTGATTCGTTGGATCGGTGATTTGATTTGATAATTCGGTGCAATTTGTTTCTGGAATTTTGCATCTTGATACTAGCAATCAATAATGTTAATATTCACTGGGTGTATTTTTTTCTTACATTATTTTTCTCTGATGTTTGCTGTGCTGTAAGCTAAGCTGTATGCCTAAGCTGGATATATTTGAGCTTTTTAAATAATCAAGAATCTGTTTGCTGGAATGTTTGTACACGGTTTCATCAGTGAATGCGGATTGCAGACAACATGGGTCCCTATTATTCTCCATGCCGTAGGGTTAGGACTTTTATTTCTTTTAGGAGGGAATTTAATGGTTATCAATATTGGTTAGTGTAACTGAGTCAAATTAGTTTTCCATTTTGCCAAAATAGAGACTGCTGCTAGTAGTTCTCCCCATGTATCTTATCCATTGAATGTTCACCTGTCTGTTAAATGATTGTGTTTTGTGTTGATTTTTATTAATACATCGTGCTGAAATTTTCAAGTCAAACCTAAATGTCCGTGATATTTTCATGGCGCTAAAGCCGGTAATGGTAGCTACTTAATGATTTGTGGAGTTTGTCACTCTGTTGTGATTTTGATCGAAGTGTCTTTCAGTCACCTGCGTGTTTGATATATTTGAACATTAGCAAAAGCACTCGGTGAAATTTCTCTTTTTTAGTATTGTTGTTTGTTTTCTTTACAGGTTGATATGGGGTTGTGGACCTTGTTGGAGGGATGTCTTCTGCTTACAAATGCACTAGCCATACTGAATGAAGATCGTTTTCTAGCACCAAGAGGATGGAGCTTTACAGACTTCCCTGGTGGGACAGCCAAATCTTTCAAGGGGCAACTGGTGGGTCTTATTTATGCCACCCAGTATATGAGAGTTCCTCTAATAATTCTCAATACTATTTGCATCATAGTGAAGCTGGTATCTGGTTGATTATCCGTGCCATCATTCTGCAGTGTTAAACACACCTTCGTTTCAGATGTAGATCAGTGAGGACTTGTTTCAGTTGTGATCCCATAGCAAGATAAAGATGTCCTGTTTCTTTAAATTTATTTCTTAAAGACACATTCTTACATATTGTATTTAGAAACGTTAAAGACCGTGTTAAATATAAGCTTTGTCATTGAAGGTTGTATTCAAATGCATAACTTCGCTAAACATAGGATCAGGGTATCTCTTCCGTCAACATTTGCAGAAAATAAACCAGAAAATGCTATACAATGAGCTGAGAACAGCATACAGGAATCAAGTAGTTTTACAACCACGTTGAATACAACAGTTTCTCAGGCTACACACTGCCTCATGTTCACTACCAATGTACAAAATCATGCCATGCCTCAAGTCAAGGCTACCTCACAGAGCTGGTGAAGCTACTGTTCAATTCACATAACTTAATCCCATCATCTAATCATTCTCGACAACCACATTGATGTTTTCATATTTGAACTCTGGCTCAGCTTGTATTCTATGCCTATCAACAAACACAACCCACAAGAACAAAATCACGAAAGCCATCAACGCACCACACCCTGTTGTAAAATCACCCCAGCAAGGATAGACAGCGGACGAAACTTGCTCTTCTGCTCATCCTCATATGCTTCTTCATTCTTTCCACTCTGATCAACTCCATTTAAAGAAGCTGGATCCAGTGGCTGCGAATGCAACAAGCTTTTCACATCTCTAACAACAAATTTGCAAGAATACAAGGTACTACTCTGAATAGAATTCCCGCTAGAACCACTAATACCCACATAAACCTCGTCACCCTTCCACATTTGCCCCAAATCAACACTGTAACTAACCAACGGATCATAAGGCCGAGCAGTCCCAAATTGACTCAACCTAACCTCAATCCGCTGGAACCCCATCATAATCAATCCAAGATTGCAACTTTTTAACTATTCAGCACCAAATCAACATCTGAAACATTAGCAACTCTAGAAGACACCAATCACTCACATCAATCCCAACACGATTCCTATCCTCTGACGTATCAAACTCCACCCCAAAAAACCTATCTTCTCCACTCAGCCCAAATTTACCTTTTCCTGGAAACTTCAATACCAAATCATGTGCCCCGATCAAGAACACAATCCCATCTCCCTTCTCCGGGGAGATCGAGAACAAAAAATGGGCGGAGAATGACACACTGCCACCATCAGCATCAAATCTGACACCTTTTTGATACATTACCATCCCAATACTCGAGATCGATGGATTTGTGAGTCTTATAGACGACCCTCCATCGACAAACGCGGCGTCTCCATAAAGTAAGATCTTGGAATCGAAGAACTCAAGGTTGGAATTTGTGGTGGGGGTAGGGTTGGAATCGGAGGAGATGAGAATGGGGTTTGAGAAGAGAACGATGAATAATGCTATGAGGCAGAAAAATCCTGTGTGTGTGACGGAGAATGAAAATCCCGCCATTTTAGTCTTCATCGGATTCTGAGATTTTGTCGGTTGTGATCGTCGGGCTTCGTTCAGGTTTCTCCGACATTGCAGGATTATCAATTATGACCAAATCACCAAACCATATGGATGATGAGGTAAAGACGCGTTGAGATGTCGCTACTGCAATTCACGCTGTCGAAACGCTGCGTTTTGTAGTCATACTCAAACCACCCACATGGCCACAACACCCGCTTGCACTCAAAATTTTAAAATTACGTTTCTTGGGAGAATGCAATAATAAGGGGTAGTTATGTAATTAATAGATTTATGAGGGGCGAAATATGAAATAGCATCGTAGTCAACGGAAATTGACGGAAGAGTCAACGAAAAATGACGGAAGTTTAGGGACAATGGCAAAACCGTAATTTCAAGAAAACCGTCTCACCGAATCACAAAACGAAATTTGAAACGAAAGTAGTTACAGACAGCAGACAAGACGTGGAGATGACGAGCAGTAACGGAGCGGAAGCGTCGGGAACCGAAGTGGTTATCCTCTTATCGAGGCTAGTGGTGATGTAGATGGGGAGAGTAGCGGCGATGAAGGAGGAAGCGGTGGAGGAGGTGGTGGTGTTAAGCGCAGGCCGTTTACAGGTACGTCTTGATTTTTCTCTTTGCTTCTTGTTTTGTTTTTGTTGTATTTTGTTGAAGGTTTGAGATTAGTTGAATTGAGTTGTAATGCTTGCTTTTTACTGTGATTTGATCTTTGAATTAGGGATTCGTATGCGTTAGGGTTCACGGCTTTAAGTTTCGAATATGGGGGTGGTTAAGATGTTGATATTGCTTTGTTTGATTTAGATGTCATTGTTAGGGACCTAAACCAAGTTTGCAGGTTCAAGTACCTCAGAAATAAAACGCAGCGGAAATAACGTCGAATGATTTCTTTATTAAATCAATCGACTATACAAATACCTACAATATTCGTACACAAGTAATAACTACCCTAGCTATCACAAAAGGAAGTCAGCTCACCCGGGGTTCATGACCCCCGTTCGTGACTTCAGAGACGCGTCCCTCCAACGATTCCCCCTGAATCGGATGTCGCTCTCACCACCAAAGGGTCAAGATCCTGATGCACTTTAGCCTTACTCAGAATGCCTTCGTTCCCCTTTGATTTCCCTCTGCCGTGTCTCCAGGTCCTCAAGACCCTCAACTCCGAGCTGGCGTTCTTGATGCGCTTTAGCCTTACACAGGAAGCTCTTGAACTCCTTCGAATCACTCACTAGATTCCTTGAGTTGCTCTGAGTTTTTGGATGGGAGACACACTTCAAAATGGTTTCTTCTTCATGTTTTGAAAAGAAACTCATCTGCAGGGACTTGTACTGTTGATGAACAGTGACCGACGTCTACAGGGACTTGAACTGATGTGAATAGTGTCTGATATGATGTCCTTGATTTCTGTTGCCAGACATCTCCCATCAACTCGATCATTTCCCTCACCTGCTCTGGCTTCCCTCACCTGCTCTGACTTCCTCTACCTGCTCTTTGCCTTCAGGTCCCTGAATGTCAATCACAGGTACTTGATCCTTCAGGTCCCTCTTGATTGTCGAGTCCTTTTGTCCTTCACTTAGGTATAGAGACCTGAACACTTAATTTAAGACATTAAACAAGTGTTGTCATCATCAAAACATAGGTACGTGATCCTTTGAGTTCACAAGAGGTATCCGGAGATGTCTGGCAACAGAAATCAAGGACATCATATCAGACACTATTCACATCAGTTCAAGTCCCTGTAGACGTCGGTCACTGTTCATCAACAGTACAAGTCCCTGCAGATGAGTTTCTTTTCAAAACATGAAGAAGAAACCATTTTGAAGTGTGTCTCCCATCCAAAAACTCAGAGCAACTCAAGGAATCTAGTGAGTGATTCGAAGGAGTTCAAGAGCTTCCTGTGTAAGGCTAAAGCGCATCAAGAACGCCAGCTCGGAGTTGAGGGTCTTGAGGACCTGGAGACACGGCAGAGGGAAATCAAAGGGGAACGAAGGCATTCTGAGTAAGGCTAAAGTGCATCAGGATCTTGACCCTTTGGTGGTGAGAGCGACATCCGATTCAGGGGGAATCGTTGGAGGGACGCGTCTCTGAAGTCACGAACGGGGGTCATGAACCCCGGGTGAGCTGACTTCCTTTTGTGATAGCTAGGGTAGTTATTACTTGTGTACGAATATTGTAGGTATTTGTATAGTCGATTGATTTAATAAAGAAATCATTCGACGTTATTTCCGCTGCGTTTTATTTCTGAGGTACTTGAACCTGCAAACTTGGTTTAGGTCCCTAACAGTTCCTAGACCTCGTGAGGTACATATCTAATCACGGTCCTATCAATTGGTATCAGAGCCCTGTGCTCTAGATTCTTGGTTAGATTGCAGGTATGTCAGGTGATTCGTTCTCAACGCCTCCAAAGCTCAAACCAGGAGAGTATGACTCTTGGGCGATTCGGTTCGAGGAACACGTCCTCGCTTTAGATGGCGAGGTATGGCAGATCATTGAGCAGGGTCGTCAGCTCATCATGGATGATGAAGACCTGACCAAAGAGAAGCCGAGGGCTCTCTACACCACTGAGGACTTCAAGAAGCTTCAGAAGAATGCTCAGGCCATGAAGGTTCTGCACGCTGCTTTGGAACCTGGTGATCTAGAGAAGGTCATCATCTACAAGGACCCGTCTGAGGTCTGGGATGCTCTGAGGAGGATATATGATGGTTCGGGAGACGTCAGGAAGAACAGGATCCTCACTGCTCAGACGAAGTACAGGAGTCTTCGTCAAAACAAGGATGAGTCGATACATGGGTATCACTCAAGGTTTCAAGGATGCTTGGCTACCTTGTCAAGACTTGGAAAGGTGTACGAGACATGGGAGATTACCCATCATTTCCTTCAAGGATTGTCACCGGAGTGGGATGACATATCAAGGACCTTAGCTTCTCTTGCTGAGACTAAGAGGATGACCCTAGAGGACCTGGTCTCTAAGCTGGAAAGCGACATGCTTATTGAGAAGATGAAGCTCGAGGGTCGCGAACCTCAAAGAACCGGAAAGCAGATTGCTTTGGTCTCTGAGAAGTGGAAGAACCAAAGAACTCCAAAGGGAAGAAGTTCAACAGAGGTTCTGGTGAAAGGAAAGAAGGAAAAGGAGATGTGAAACTTTTGACGGACGCTATGAAGGTCATAACCTGAATCCGAACCAGAGGGACTCGAAGACCCAGCGCCAGAAAAGAACTGCAACAATGGACGATGAGTGCTTCTACTGTGGCAGAAAAGGACATTTTGCTAAGATTGCAGAAGGAAAAAGTGGGATCAAGCTAACAACAAGGAAAGACCTCACGGTGAGAGACCGAAGGACAACAAGGCCATGATCGCTGCTTGGGGGGACTCTGAGGAAGACAGCGACCTGGATAGTCAATGTGAGATCAAGTCCTTCAAGAGGAACACATGTCTTATGGCCAGAGGTGGATCCTCATCCTCGGAGGTAAAGAATACCTCTAAGTCTTCTAATTTTGAATCACGTACCGATCTTAATACATATTATTAGAGGTCTTCGTGATAAATATTATGAGTTGACTAATGTGATTGCTGAGCAAGATGCCCAAATTGTTGAGAAGGATGCCAGGATTAGGCAACTTCAGAATGAACTCAACAGAAGACAGGTTTGTGAACCTGGTCCTGCCATGCGGGTTCGTGAACCTGCTGCAAGGGTAAAGAAGTCAAGACCCGGTCTCGGTTATGGTGAGGTAACCATACTGAAGAGAGCTCCACAAGCTGGTGAGCCTAGGAGTACTCCACATGTGAAGGTGGACCTTCAAGACAAGGCTAGGACATATGGTAAGGGATACCGTATATGGGCAAAGAATGCTCAGGGTCGCGAACCAGCAAGGATCGACTTCAACCATCGAAAGAAGAAGATTGCTGAGTTCAAGAAGGAGAACTTCAAAGGGAAGAAGATCTGTTTCCACTGTGGAAAGGAGGGACATTTGAAGAACAAGTGTCGGAAAGCTTCCAAAACTGAGGTTCAGGACCCTGGTTGCTCTAAACGAGGGACGCATACCCAGATTGACAAGGATGTCAAAACTGATGCTAACGTTTCTGACCCTACTGTTTGTGTTGGTTCTGTTTCAAAGAAGAAACCCAAAGAGGCAAAGCTCGTTTGGGTTCGTAAGAACTGATTGTTTGTGTGCAGGTGAAGAGAGGGACAGGTACCGGAACAGGTCCCTGGTATATGGACAGCGGGTGTTCAAGCCACATGACTGGAAAAATGGACTATTTCTCTTCACTGCAGCAGCATCCAGGGGGCTCTATTACCTTTGGAAACAAGAGCAAGGGTGAGATCTTTGGTACATATGGTTAGCTTATCAGAGAAGGTTCAGCAACCTGGTAGTTCCAAGCGAGGAACAAGTACTGGAAGGTTCAGAAACCTGGTAGTTCCAAGCGAGGGACAAGTACCGGACAGTTTCAGTCTGTCAAAGCTAACAATAGAAGGATCAACTTGGGAAGTTGGATCTGAGGAGTGACGAAGGGGTGTTTGTAGGATACTCCACTCACAGCAAAGCCTGCAAGGTGTACATCAAGAGGACTAGATCAGTCGAAGAGAGTGTACATGTGGTCTTTGACGAGAATGTCATGCCAAGGAACCCTGCTGAGGTTCATAACCCTGGCAACGCTCAAGGCAGTCAGAAACCAGCAGAAGTCTTTGTGTTTACACGGCCAGATGCTGAAGACACAGAGGGTCCAGTACAAGAGGGATCGATGAGGCACAAGAGGTGTCGATGGGAATCCAACACAAGAGGTGTTGATGAGGCACTTGAAGCTGTCGAAGGAATCCAACCAAGTGGGTGTTGATGAGGCACAGGAGGTTGTCGATGAGGAATCAGCACAAGGGTGTGTTGATAAGGATCCAGTCTCCGAGGGAGTACACATGCATAATCAGTTGCATACGGATCTACAGGAGGTACTTGAACCAGATCAGGTATCTCAGGGAGATATCACAGAAGGTGATGGTCTCAGGTCTGCGACCACAGGAGGTGGTTGTCCAGATGAGGACTTGTCGGAGGACCTGTCCCAGAGGAGTTTCGAGAGCAGCATCTGTCATTACTCACTAGGCATTGAGTTAGGGATCTGCTGAAGATACTCATCATTGGAGAAGACGAAGTCGAGGGTTCGGAACCTGAGGGACTTGTCTTGGAGTCGCGATTGGTGGTCCGGGACCATCAGGATTATGTGACTTGTGTGTGATAGTTAGCAACACTATTGCATGTGTTCAGGATCCAGAGGTTGGTGATGACGATCTGGCCGAGGCACTGGCGCAGAATCAACATCATGAGGATCAGGATCAGGTACTTGAACAAGATCAGGTATCTGATGACAATATTCAGCACAAGAGGGTGCTGATGGAGATCAGAAGGAAGCTGATCAGGATCCAGATCTAGAGATTGCTGATGAAGATCCAGCCAAGGTACAGGTGTGGGATGAACAGCATGAGGATCATGGACAGGTACTTGAACAGGATCAGGTATCTGAGGGCGATAACAATGATCACATTCCTAATGGGGAAGCCATAAGAGACGTGGTTCCACTGAGGAGAAGTACTCGGGTTAGTCAATCTAATACCATACTTTGTGATTTCTATTGTTATGCGTAATTGCAG